>JAZGLO010005595.1:737500-1010555 GCA_036873155.1 Biomphalaria sudanica | reverse complement strand
TGTATGTATGTATGGTATGTATGTTGTATGTATGTATGTATGTATGTATGTATGTATGTATGTATGTATGTATGTATGTATGTATGTATGTATGTATGTATGTATGTATGTATGTATGTATGTATGTATGTATGTATGTATGTATGTATGTATGTATGTTGTATGTATGTATGTATGTATGTATGTATGTATGTATGTATGTATGTAGTATGTATGTATGTATGTATGTATGTATGTATGTATGTATGTATGTATGTATGTATGTATGTATGTATGTATGTATGTATGTATGTATGTATGTATGTATGTATGTATGTATGTATGTATGTATGTATGTATGTATGTATGTATGTATGTATGTATGTATGTATGTATGTATGTATGTATGTATGTATGTATGTATGTATGTATGTATGTATGTATGTATGTATGTATGTATGTATGTATGTATGTATGTATGTATGTATGTATGTATGTATGTATGTATGTATGTATGTATGTATGTATGTATGTATGTATGTATGTATGTATGTATGTATGTATGTATGTATGTATGTATGTATGTATGTATGTATGTATGTATGTATGTATGTATGTATGTATGTATGTATGTATGTATGTATGTATGTATGTATGTATGTATGTATGTATGTATGTATGTATGTATGTATGTATGTATGTATGTATGTATGTATGTATGTATGTATGTATGTATGTATGTATGTATGTATGTATGTATGTATGTATGTATGTATGTATGTATGTATGTATGTATGTATGTATGTATGTATGTATGTATGTATGTATGTATGTATGTATGTATGTATGTATGTATGTATGTATGTATGTATGTATGTATGTATGTATGTATGTATGTATGTATGTATGTAGTTGTATGTATGTATGTATGTATGTATGTATGTATGTATGTATGTATGTATGTATGTATGTATGTATGTATGTATGTATGTATGTATGTATGTATGTATGTATGTATGTATGTATGTATGTATGTATGTATGTATGTATGTATGTATGTATGTATGTATGTATGTATGTATGTATGTATGTATGTATGTATGTATGTATGTATGTATGTATGTATGTATGTATGTATGTATGTATGTATGTATGTATGTATGTATGTATGTATGTATGTATGTATGTATGTATGTATGTATGTATGTATGTATGTATGTATGTATGTATGTATGTAGGTATGTATGTATGTATGTATGTATGTATGTATGTATGTATGTATGTATGTATGTATGTATGTATGTATGTATGTATGTATGTATGTATGTATGTATGTATGTATGTATGTATGTATGTATGTATGTATGTATGTTGTATGTATGTATGTATGTATGTATGTATGTATGTATGTATGTATGTATGTATGTATGTATGTATGTATGTATGTATGTATGTATGTATGTATGTATGTATGTATGTATGTATGTATGTATGTATGTATGTATGTATGTATGTATGTATGTATGTATGTATGTATGTATGTATGTATGTAGTATGTATGTATGTTATGTATGTATGTATGTATGTATGTATGTATGTATGTATGTATGTATGTATGTATGTATGTATGTATGTATGTATGTATGTATGTATGTATGTATGTATGTATGTATGTATGTATGTATGTATGTATGTTGTTAAGGCCTCCGCGCGGTGTTGATTCTATGAACTATAACTAGGGTAGATCTACGTCTGACTGGAAGTAACACTGAACTCGAACTACTTCAGTAACACCGGCGAAAAGCCGAAACAATCAAAATATGTAGTCGACGCTGATGTTGTTCCACAAATATATTTAATAATCAAGAAGGGAATCGTCCGATGTCAGCTACGTTGATTGTGGGGAAGATAGATTTGAATTATATCCGGGCATGATAAATAATAAGCAAATAAATGTGATCCTGGACACAGCTAGCAGTACACTCGCGGTTAGAGGGGGATTAGTGAAATCTAAAGATTATTTAGGCTATACCAAATCAGTCAGATTGGCAGACGGCGCAGTTAAGAGGTTCGAAGCGTGCAAAGTGTTCCTTCGATCTCCATTGTATACAGGGTATTGTGAAGGGGTAGCCATGCCGAGGTTATCTAGAGATGTTTTACTTGGAAATGTAGCAGGTGTCAGAGCCGCTTCTGACAAACAGGTTAGAAGTTGGAAAAGCAGGTATGGCAACATGAGGCGAAACAAACCTAGAAAGGACAGAATTTGTTTTAACTGCCATAAACATGGACACATCGCTAGAGACTGTTGGAGTAGGGCAGAACAGTCTGAACAGAAGATTGCGAGCTCTGATAGGAGGCATAGGTCGGAATCCGATAGTAATGATAGAAGAGTTGACTGTGGCAGCTGAAATCGCAAGTCATACAGAGGTAGAAGGCCGCACGCGGGCTACAGTGGTATAAGAAGAGATGTTAACTCCAGTTGGAGAGAACAAATGTATGGGTCGTGTAGAGAGCCTGTGAAACATAGCACTATACGACAGTAGTGTGTAAATAAGTTGGATTTTATTTAAATTGTTTATTCTTAATTAATTGACTTAACTAGTAATCATAACTAGACGGGTATTAGGTTGTTTTAAGGTATATTGGAATAGGATATTTATGTTATAATATACATGTAATTTGGTTATTATTATTAGATTGGCTCATGTTGGTTATTTATTTCGGGTAATATGTATAAATTGTATGTATGGATGTATGAATAGATAGGGCATTTATAAGGCAACGATGTATTGATATCAAGGAAAAGTAAGTTTTATAATTTATTCTTTGTTGTTGATCATGATCCTACATCAGTAAAGAGTTAGGTCGTGTGGGGACAAGGAAGTGGAGAGAGAAAATTAAATACACTTGTAAATGCCCGAAAGAACGTTAGGTGTATAGTGGGAGAACGAGTATTGATAAATGTCAATTTGTCATATTAGGTAAAATGTCTGTCCTGACGTGTGAGGGAAAGCGGTGTAACCACTGGAACGTGATGTGATGAAGTATAGATAGACACACCTATAGTGTCAGCGCAAACGAACTATGTCTGCGGTCACATATGGCACATCACATGGGACAATATCACTTAGTGACACTTGAGGGAAATATGTATTCAGAGAAACTTGATTGTGGACACAGGAAGAGAAGTTGAAATCACAATCAAGACTCAAGTTGTGTTGTCTTTTATGTTTCCCTACATTTTGGCCCTTCCACATTGTAAGACTAAGACAGTAGGTAAAAAATTGACAGGCAATTTTTTTTTAGCTGGAGGGGGAGGAGTTGTTATGACATGATTAGGAATTAGTTATTTGTTTCGGGAATAGGGTAAAGTTTTACTTAGCGACGATGACGTAAAGTGGGTTAAAAAACAAGAACGCTCTAAGTGACGCTACAAAGAAGACGCTTCGTATAGAGCAGTACAATAGATATACGGATTTACGGACATAGCTGACATCGGACGATTCCCTTCTTGATGATTAAATATATTTGTGGAACAACATCAGCGTCGACTACATATTTTGATTGTTTCGGCCTTTTGCCGGTGTAACTGAAGTAGTTTGAGTTCAGTATTACTTCTAATCAGACGTAGATCTACCCTAGTTATATTTTATAGAATCAACACCGCGCGGAGGCCTTAACAATGTATGTAGCTTTTATATGTATGTATGTATGTATGTATGTATGTATGTATGTATGTATGTATGTATGTATGTATGTATGTATGTATGTATGTATGTATGTATGTATGTATGTATGTATGTATGTATGTTGCGAATAGAAATCAAAACTGTTTGACCAATCTTGATGAAACTTGGCACAAATGTTCCTTGGTTACTAACTGGAACCGTGACGTATGTATAGTGGCCCTAAAATAAACTTAAGACCCTTAAAAAAAAAAGTTCCCCAACTCTATGAAAGTATTATACCTACTTTTCATGAATCTAGGCCATGTTTACAATGTTTAGATCGAAAGGATCTAGATCTAGAACTAATTTTTAAAACCGCACTTTACAAAGTTTTTAACTGTGACACATGAATATAGCCTACAAAATATAGTCTATTGATTTCATTATTTAATAAAATTAAGCTTTAAATTTGTGTTTCAAAAAGCATTTTTACATAAATTCGTTCCTTATATCTGCGAATTTAGAAGTCCTGACGTACATTCTTTTATTAGACAAGACCGAAATATTACACATCTCTCTATTCCTAGGTCTAATTCATGTCTAAGATGATAGAACTTCTCTTCGCAAAGATAGTTTTATACTTTAACACATGAACATACTAATTATAGTTCATTCATTTCATATTTTAATCAAATTAACATTCAAATTTATTTTTCTAAAGCATTTTTCATACATTCGTTCGCTATAGCTGCGAAGCCGTGTTGACATACATTTTAATAGTTATATTCATGAGTCGCGTACATCTAACACGAAAGGTTGCGCATGCGCATTTCGAAGGTTCCACGCACGCGCACAACAAAATCTATCCAAGCCAAGCCAATATTTAACTCTAGATCTATATTTAACTCTAGATGGTAGATCTACTTTATAGTTTAACAGATGAACATACAAAATAAAATCCATTTCCTATTTTAATCAAATATATGTAGACATACTAGGAAATATTTTTATTTAAAAATTGGATTTAGGTCGATTAGATATTTCATAGGCTACTATTTTTACATTCACGCTTTCGCTTTACTTATTATTATTTCGTTTAACTGTTTCCAAAACACTCTCAGTGACTATATCAACAGTGATACGCTAATTAACAAATGGCTAGTACTAAACATTCGAGACATGCAAACTAAATTGACGCCCAGTAAAAAATATTTTGATTTCAACTTTCACTTTGAGGGAAACGTTCACGTCCATTGAAGACTTAAACAAAACAAACTCACAAAAGAGCTCTGAAAAATAAAATCTAAATGATGCTCAGGAAATAAGAGATTGGGATAGAGTAAATAGAGAGTGAGGTTAGAAACGAGAGATAGAAACAGAGTGAGGTCAGAGGGAGTAAGGGAAATAAAAAAAAACAACAAATATTGAGAGGTCAGAAAGATGGGGAGGAGGGCAGAACGAGATAAATAAAGATGGAAAGAGAGGCCAGATGAGAGAGAGAGAGAGAAAAGAAGATGGCGGTAGAGGAAGACAGTATCTTGTACAACGGATATTGTTTTATTGCAGCTTGCGAATGACAGGTTTCATTTTGTGATCTCCCCCCCCCCACCACCACCCCTCTCTACCTCCCTGACTTTTTGTTTCTTTCCTTCTTGGCCACGCGCCTTTGTTGCACTAGGGACTCCATTAAAAACATGAACTGAAAATACTCCAGATAAAAAAAAAAGCTCTAATTTACCTTGACCCGTGACCTTGAACGTGCCCAGCTGCAGCTTGACCTACAACCTCCTCGTCTACCTTCTGCTAGTGTACACCCCCTTAAGTCCTAACATCAGGGCAGACTAGGCGTCCCTCCCCCCTCTCTCTCTCCCGTAGCTTCTTTTTTTTTTTTTATTTCGTCTTGTTATTGTACTTCCAAATACACGCGCCCCGCCCCTGTCCACCCGCGCACAAATAGGTGACAATTAAAAGGGAAAAAAAAACTAGAATGAAAACAGCATTACAAAGACTTAACGGCCGGTAGCGCCCCAATTCCTTGCCACCCGTTTTTTTTTTAGCCCACCTCGCTCCTCATGCCCCCCTTCTCCTGTCTTTTTCTACATTGACAGTTGTTTTTTGTCAAGCCAGTTGATCCAACAAAGTACGAGTTACCTCCCTTGTGGAACACACAAAACAAAATATGGTGGTCAGCTCGGAGAAGAAAGGTTAAAACAAAATATGGTGGTCAGCTCGGAGAAGAAAGGTTAAAACAAAAAATGGTGGTCAGCTCGGAGAAGAAAGGTTAAAACAAAATATGGTGGTCAGCTCGGAGAAGAAAGGTTAAAACAAAATATGGTGGTCAGCTCGGAGAAGAAAGGTTAAAACAAAATATGGTGGTCAGCTCGGAGAAGAAAGGTTAAAACAAAATATGGTGGTCAGCTCGGAGAAGAAAGGTTAAAACAAAATATGGTGGTCAGCTCGGAGAAGAAAGGTTAAAACAAAATATGGTGGTCAGCTCGGAGAAGAAAGGTTAAAACGAAGAAAGAAGAAGATAAGATACCAACCAGTTTCAGCGGCGTATCTCAATTCTAACATCTAAATGGACTTTACAAATGATTTTCATTCTCTTCATTCCCATTGCTTTTCATACAAAGTCAAGGTCTGTGCCATTTCTTGACAGACTAAAAACGCAAAATACCCAGGTGTTAAATGAGTAATGGTAATAGTTTCATCAATATAGGGATGCCATGAAATTTCAATAAATCAAATAAGAACATAAAACCAAAATGTTATTTAACTTTGGCTAGACCAATTATCGAATTTGCATCTTCTGTTTGGGACCCCTCAACTTAAGAAAACATTAAGAAACTGGAACAGACACAAAATAGAGCAGTGAGATTCATAACAAACAAATATTCACATTTAACTAGAGTAACACCTTTAGTAAATTCACTCAATTTAGAAGTAGGATAGAAGATTGAAAAGTAATATAGCAATTATACATAAAACACTGAACCATAATCTTCAAATACAAAAACACAATCTAATCAAATGCTCAGAAAGGCACAAAGATTTCCACTTCTCACATAAACCAATCCCCCAAATTCCTCCTGCTATATTGATTCATTTATTTACTCTGAGTTCTTATGATTGATTACAACTAATACATGGACATCCTAATTGCCAATTATCTGTTTGGTGGGGTGGGGGACTGGGGATTTCACTTAGGGACTTTGTGACACTTTGTCCTCACCTCAAGTCCTCCACCACCCCATTTTGTTTTCGTCACGAGCGGCACTCCATATGGGTGCATCCATTCGTAGTGAGCAGGCGTTGTCATTCACGTGGACCGGGGTCGTGCAATAATAAGAGGCGGGGGGGGGAGGGCAGAGAGCTTCACCAGTTAATACCTTACTGACCTTGGTCCAGTCATCATCTGCTGCTTTGTCCATGTCCATGTCCACTCCACTCCCACCCCTACCAGACTGTGAATAAAGGACAGTTGTTAGCGGGGGTGGGGGGGTGGGGGGGGGATAGAAAGAAGCTTTGAGACGATGTCTTCGTGATGTTAATGAGATGATGACTTCGTGATGTTAATGAGATGATGACTTCGTGATGTTAATGAGATGATGACTTCGTGATGTTAATGAGATGATGACTTCGTGATGTTAATGAGACTATGACTTCGTGATGTTAATGAGATGATGACTTCGTGATGTTAATGAGACTATGACTTCGTGATGTTAATGAGATGATGACTTGAATGAAAAGGAAGAGACCAAAGACATCAACTGTTTGAAGCGATGAAATCATCTTCAAAGACAAGTCTCGGCTGTCAAGGTAAAAGGGATGTTCATATGGGTGAGCATTCATGAGAGTTGAATCAGTGCTCAGCTAGGAACATAAACACTCCCCAGATGGTTACAACAATGTCTTGTTCCCCTTGCTTCACACACATTCACAAACATAAACACAGACATATGATACACACATTCAGACATATACACAGACAGACACAAACATGCTGAAAGTGTTTCGACAATATGACGTCATCAAAGTGGTGGAGATTTTCATTCACGGAGGGAAACTATAAATAGCTCTCAACTTTTTGGTGTGTCCGGTGTACAAAGTAAAGGACGTGTTGCTAAGCTAGGCTTTTAGCGGCCCCCAAAAGAGGAAACGACGCTATTAGTTTGTGTGGTCTGTCCGTCCGTCCGTCACGTTTAGATCTCGTAAACTAGAAAATATAGTGAAAATCCGACATCATAATATGATATTCTTTCTGAAAATATTAAGACCTGCCTTATTACCTGCCTGGGTGGACCACTTCGGGAGCCGATTTTGAGGTGTTTCCACACAAACTGTATTTGTAACCTTATAAAGTGATAGATTAATGCATTCAATAAGAAAATAGCGTCTTGTGTTTAATATCATTTATCCAATTAGCTGAAAACAATGACGTTCCATTATATTTCATTGACGTCTTAAAGACTACGTCTCTTATCACCATCAAGAAAGTGAAGTAAATCACACATAAATGCAGTTAATTAACTTATGTTTTACAAGTATATTTTTTAAAATTAAAGTTTAACTCTAGCAATTAAGCAAAACTAAGTGACGGCTTATTTAGAAACTAAATTTAATAAATATTGTAGATCATGCTAAAGCTCAGTTGATTTCAATTCAGTCAAGTCAATATACTGAATTAGAATTGATTTCATGTTAAATCCTAAGTTATCTCCCCTTTCTCCTGTCTCGCTAGTGTGTGTTTTTTTATATATATATATTGTACAAGGTTTATGATAATTTGTATGCACTTTTTAGCACTGCAGAATTTAAATTTCTCAGCTGTTCAGTTTGTAGAGCAAAAAAAGGTGTCAATATGAAGGAAGCATTAGATTTTCACATAATGACAATGACGTAACTTCAAACTTATTTTCAACAAAAGGGGGCACCACCCAGATATAACTGTGCATTTTAAAATTATTCAATAATAAAATAATAATTGGAGTTGCAGCTGAATTTTTGTTTTATTGAGTTCGAAACATTGAGGTTCAAGTTAGCATTCTTGTTTCGCCGTGAAGAGTGTCTATTTTCTAGTGTCTTTTAGCTTGTATCTTTGTGTTTAAGAAACAAAATGTGAAATTATTAGGTTTTTTTTCTATTTCATTTTCTGTTATCTGGAGGCTTCTTAGTCTGTCTCATTGTCACAGCCTGAAACATTGGACCTTTTAAATGACCACTCTTTCTTGTTCTCTCTCTCTCTCTCTTTTCTCTTTGTCACTGTCTCTCTCTCTCTCTCTTACTGTCCTCTTTCTTTCTTTCTCTTTCTTCCTCTTCTCTTTTTTCACTCTTACTCTTTCTTCCTTCCTCTTCGGTTTTGTGCCACTTTTCAGCTACCCAACCTGCAGCGCTCTACACGTGCCTTGTTCTGGAGATCACGTGACCACCACCTTTGTGTTTCTCGTGCTTTTCCAACGTTGCTTCCACGCTTTCAAATGACTGAAGACATTGCGTCACTTTCTCTTTGTGCACAAATAGGCTCAGACCTAAATACTGTTTTGCTCTAATAGTGTATCACATTTCTCATAAAACTTAATCAAAATCGAATCGCAGAGCTAGAAATAAATGCATTTTACTTTTGTACAAGTCTAAGGATAAATTTCTAAAGAGGTCCACGAGATCCAAGTTACAATTCTGGCTTAAATCTGAAAATTTCAGTTTGAACCAAAAGATGAGATCTGGATACTTGACTGGATAACAAACTGGAGATCTGGATACTTGACTGGATAACAAACTGGAGATCTGAATACTTGACTGGATAACAAACTGGAGATCTGAATACTTGACTGGATAACAAACTGGAGATCTGAATACTTGACTGGATAACAAACTGGAGATCTGAATACTTGACTGGATAACAAACTGGAGATCTGAATACTTGACTGGATAACAAACTGGAGATCTGAATACTTGACTGGATAACAAACTGGAGATCTGAATACTTGACTGGATAACAAACTGGAGATCTGAATACTTGACTGGATAACAAACTGGAGATCTGGATACTTGACTGGATAACAAACTGGAGATCTGGATACTTGACTGGATAACAAACTGGAGATCTGAATACTTGACTGGATAACAAACTGGAGATCTGATTACTTGACTGGATAACAAACTGGAGATCTGAATACTTGACTGGATAACAAACTGGAGATCTGAATACTTGACTGAATAACAAACTGAAGATCTGGATACTTGACTAGATAACAAACTGGAGATCTGAATACTTGACTGAATAACAAACTGGAGATCTGGATACTTGACTGGATAACAAACTGGAGATCTGAATACTTGACTGAATAACAAACTGAAGATCTGGATACTTGACTAGATAACAAACTGGAGATCTGAATACTTGACCGAATAACAAACTGGAGATCTGGATACTTGACTAGATAACAAACTGGAGATCTGAATACTTGACTGGATAACAAAGTGGGTTTTAAAAAAACTGCAGAATTAACTGAAGAACTAACTGAATTATAAACAACAGAACTAAATGTATTCAAATACTTATATAAATCGAAGGCTTTATAAGCTACTGATAGTAAAAGAGCAAAAGTAAAGTAAAGTTTCCCTTTCAGATCTATGGGTCAGATTAAGGTCATCTGTTTCTCAGAGCGCTAAAGTCCAATCTCAGTTGTGAACCAGAGGGAGGTTTTCCGTGCTACCTTTGGGCGCTAAGTAAACACAACTCTTCTAGACTCGGGTGTCAAACCTCGAGACCCCTTCATAGGTAGCCAAGCCAAGCCAAGTTCCAGAGTACTTAGCTTCTCGAGCACGCTTCCCAATTTCCTAATTCTCTACACAAGATTTTTATTTACCGAAGTAATTAATTGGTTAATTTTTTTTTCTTGATTCGTGTGTTGTCATGGACAATGAATAACTGTGCAAAGTTAAAACTCAATCCGAGAATGGTAGGTGTTTAGATGTAGCTACGAATTGTTTGACATTTATATCTGGATGGATATTTGTTGATTTGTGTCAAAAGGCATGAAAAGAAATATTTTAAAATGTTTTAGCTGGCCACATAACAATTCTCATCAAGTGGTATTCACTCCGCGCTTTGCTAACCACAACTTCTTTTTGTGATTGGTCAAACTTCTGACCCCTGACCCAAGCTTTTTGAAACTTACATCTGTCCAAGTTTTTGTCTATTTATATCCCATAACAATTATCTCTACACTCCACGGACCAGACGAGAACGTGACTCCTCGCTCTCACCGGCATACACTTTGAATCCCATGGTCTATGTCACAAATAGCTGGTATTATTTTGATAAGAACTGTACCGCTTAACCCTCCTCCCCCCGGTCATTTCCCGCCTCGTGTTTCAACTCCTAAATTTAAATGTCTACTCGGTTCTGGTCTAGCATACATCCCCCCCCGCCCCTTCCAATCTTCGACACTTTTATCTCGCCTGTCATCCTGGCAGTCAGCTCGCGGGTTGAACACGTTTGGACAGAAGTCTACAGTTTCATTTAGGATCCTTGCAGTGACCTGGGCTTTAAAATCTGTCTCCGACGACTCTCCGCTCCTTTTTGCCACTAGTTAGTGAAAAGCTATTGCCGCGCTTCTCAAACTGTGTACTTAGGGGTGCGCAACGTCCTGACAAAAGGGGAAGGGACTTTTTTTTATAGTTTTATTGTAATTATCAATTGGTGTTTACTAGGAGAAAAGGGAAATGGGTTTGGTGGTCGCCAGGACAAATAACGTCTGAAGCTCAGAAACGAATCAGAACGCAGGAAATGGCTTGGCACCGGGGTTCTCCCCCCGACTCGCTTGGTAAGCTAACTGCGCTCCCCCAGAACCCTGAAGAGATGGAGGGAGAATCTGCTGCATATTGACTGAAACAGTGAAATAGTGAGACTAATACATGTACATCCTAATTGTCTATATTGGTTCGGGGGGGGGGGGAGATGAGAGACACAGGAATCTCCATAGGGACATAGTGGCACTGTCTTTGATTACCTCATTCTTTATTTGTGTACAAAAGGACTATTGAGCTAACATTTTATATCTATATATACCTTTTTTTTTTATTTTTCATACATTCTTATATGGGCCTGGGCCCTAATGTGGAAGTCTACAGCCATTTTCCCGATCTCCAGCTGACAAAGTGGGGCGCGAAAGAATTTTGTATCTAAGGATCGTCACAAATCAAAGTTTTAGAAACACTGGTCTATTGTTGGATGTGTGTGTGTTACGTGGACGGGGCGGGGTTATGGTTGTATCTGCGGTAAATTGTGTGTTCGAGTGGAACTGTGTTATTGTCAACAGCTGATGGAAAAACTTATGATCCAATTTGAATCAGTGGAAAAATTGCTTAGAGGAAAAAAAAGCAAAACAGGAAATGATGTCAATTAGAAAAAAAAAATGTCTAGGAAAAGAAGAGAAGACAAAAAGTGACACAGTTGTAAAAAGAAGACAGTGTTTTGCATGAAAAAAGAAGTAGAGATAGTGGGGGAAAAAACAACAAGTGGCAACATTTTTTTTTATTAGAAAAAAATTTAAATCTGTGTACAGGGTCGGCCTTGGGTAATTGGAGGCCCTTAAGTGAAGTGAGTTGGATGGCCCCAAATAAAAAGAAATGAAGTAAAAACTAAAATGATGTAGTTTATTAAAAATGGGGATCTTTGGGGGGGGGGGGCCTCTGAGTCCACCAAGCTCAATTGGTACTTGACATTTGTTGGGCAAAAGTACAGGCGGTTGGTCGTTGTGCACGTTGCCACAGAAACAGATGACCTTTACATCATCTGCCCAACAGATCACAAGGTCTGAAAGGGAAACTCTTTTATAATTAAAAAATCTACAAATAATTGAGCTTTCCATAGCGTTTAACTGGGGTTCCGTTTGTTTCTTTAAACATATTCCTGCAGATATCATAAACATTTGTAAAAAAAAAAGATTTTTTTATTCTTTGATGGCAGCAACATCTCGACTAAATTGTGAGTAGCCTAGAGACTAAATTGTGAGTAGCCTAGAGACTAAATTGTGAGTAACCTAGAGACTAAATTGTGAGTAACCTAGAGACTAAATTGTGAGTAGCCTACAGACTAAATTGTGAGTAACCTAGAGACTAAATTGTGAGTAGCCTAGAGACTAAATTGTGAGTAGCCTAGAGACTAAATGACGTCGTGTTCAATAAATATCATTGTCAGATTGCTGCCACATTGTTCATACGATCTCGCATCACGGTTGTTCTTAAAGTGATTTTGAATAATTCCAACTTATTTCACCCAATGCACCAGTGATTGGAATTGTTAATGCTATAGGAAGGGCTGTAGCAGCATTTGGAGAGGCTGTATTTAAACCATGATCATAAATACAACTTTAGATTCGATGTTTCGACATTAGCATGAAAAGAAATTAACAGGGTCTTTTAACATGGATAGTCTAAATAGGTCTTAACACTCTTAAATAAACCTTACAGACTTAGATCTTGGCTAGCAGACATGGAGCTATTGGGTGTCTGGAATTTTAGGCACCGGTAATTTAGGCACCTGATAATTAGGCACTCGAAATTAAGGCATGCGGAAATTAAAGCACCCGGTAATTTAGGCACCCGAAATTTAGGTTCAGGTAAATCGGGTATTTTGATAACGTCACCAATAGCCC
Organism: Biomphalaria sudanica; assembly: GCA_036873155.1. Taxonomy (NCBI): domain Eukaryota; kingdom Metazoa; phylum Mollusca; class Gastropoda; family Planorbidae; genus Biomphalaria; species Biomphalaria sudanica. Next base: position 997,246 of record JAZGLO010005595.1, on the reverse strand, counting down.
ATAGCCTAAGGATAAAATATACGTTAAAACCTTTAAATTATGTTCAATAATTTTCCGGTGCCTAATTTTTCAGTGCCTAAATCTCCTAGATTCGGAGCTATAGAACTTTCGATGTTTGAGATTTGAAGCATTTTTCGATTTTTTTCTCTTAAAATTTGTGTCTAGTCCTGTGCGAGGCCCCTACCAATCGGAGGCCTTAGGCGGTAGCCTCATTCGCCCCTACCAATCGGAGGCCCTAGGCGGCTGCCTCGTTCGCCCCTACCAATCGGAGGCCTCTTAATTTTTAATTTTAAACAATGCCAGATACAAAATTATTAGTGAAATGTTGAGAATGATAAATTTATTTCAAACTTATTTAAATTTATTTACATGAAAAAACTAAAAATTCATGTACTTTTTTTACCAGTTAGTTATTCTATCCATTGGTAGCTATTCTACTAGTGTAGTGAAATTTAAAATGAGTCTCATTAGAAATGAAAACACATTTTCAGTTTGTTTGACATGTTTCTTCAGCACAGAAGACTATTACATTCTAATCAAATCCTCCTGCACGTCGGCGGGGAAGAGGGACCATGGTCATGCAGTCACAGTACACGTTTTAAACTTAGAGCCAGTCTTTGCATCGAATTTAAAAGATTGGACTAGTAAAAGGAAACTAAAAAAAGAGAAACTGATAAAAGAATAGATTTGTACTCTTTTATTTTTATTTTCTAGTATACATTCGCACTAAAATCTTGTATACATTTTGTTTTATTATGTTTCTTGTCTGGAAATCTGGTAAAAAAAATAAATACTTTTTGATTGGATCAAAGTGACTGGAGAAGAAAGGCTAGTATTGAGTGAACATTCCATGGAACTAAATCACTAATCTCCTTAATTGGAATTTGAACATGACTTTCTCTTGACTCAATGACAGCCCACCCTGCCACCACCTTCCCTTGTTGTTTCTCTCTCTCTCTCTCTGTTGTCCGGGTCACCATGACATGCCTCATTGTCATGTGACAGGAAGTAAGGGAGTTAATCAGAAAGGAGGGGAAGGATTGGGCACGACAATGCAGCGAAAAAGGGGGGGGGAGGACGCGGGTTGAGAGAGTGCTGACCAAACGGTAGTGTATTTCCGGTTTGAAAGACAAGAGGACCATATGGGAGCTGTTTGTGCCGTTCGTCACAACTCTTTCTTACCCCCCCCCCCGCCTTCACACACACAGCAGACGACAATATGTCGGAACGTTAGAATTACAATCTAATTGGTAATTACATTCACTGATGGCAAAGAAATAAACTTTGTATTTGATGGTCAACGGTTTGATTGGCTAGACTGAACTCAATTCAAATCTCTTCGCGCATGTTTGTGATGTGCTTGTTTGTGATGTGCTTGTTTGCTTGGTATTTGATGTTGACAAACTATCAAGTCAATAGTAATTGAAAAAAAAAATACTTTGACATCATCAGTTGTGAGTGTACATTTAATTTCAAGTATTCCAAGTGTTTTTTTCTTGTTTTTTATAATGAAAACTAAATGACTGGCTCAGGAATAGCAGAGATCCTGTTTAATCTGCGTCTTGTCGGACATTACTTAGATGTCAGATGTACTTAGAAAATATGACAAAATTTCAGTAACTTTTAATATCACAGAGCTTAGTTTTCCAAAGAATCTACTTCCATATTTAAAGAATCAGCTTCCATCGTCAACCATTCAATTTTAAATTAATCAATTTCCAATTTCAATTCATCAATTTTGATCCTAACATTCATCTTCAGTCAATTAATTTTCATCTTCAAACAATCGAGTATCATCATCAATCGATCCATTTTCCATTTTGAATTTAACCATTTCCATCTGCAGTCAATTAAATTTAATTGTCAATCAACTTTCATCTTCAATCAAACAATTTTTGACCATTAAAAAAAATCAAGTTTCATCTTCAACCAATTTCTTTCTTCAAATAATTATTCTAATTTTAACAAAATATCTTTTACTTTTAAAGAAAAGTTTACAAAAAATAAAAAATCTTCATTTATGCTTGGAACAAAGGACAAAAGTCTGAACATCAAGCCCCAGTTAAAAACGAGATATATCAATGTGAGACCACTCATTCCTTCACATCGTGCTCACCATTTACAATGGGTTCAATGGGTTCCAACAATGTGCCTTTGTTCATTGTACTTCGAAATAAAAACTCGTGAAATTAAAAATCTCTGGAAAGTGTCTTACTTTTCACACTATGGCAAATGTTGGAAACAATGAAAGATTGCTGCTTCAAAAGTCTTCCATGAAAATGTTTCAAGAATATAAATAAGCACAAAACCACACATTTTTTTTTGTCTGAATAAATAAAGACATAAGGATGACATTTTTCAAATTTTGTTTTCCATTTTGGAAATTGGAGAATTTTATTGCTGAGGTGAAAGTCGGTCATGATCGTAGTTCATTTACAGTTTATTTCAAAAGGTCTCAAACAATTTTTAGGGGTGCAATAGTTCCATGATTTAGGAACTAACAGAGGTGTTTACATTGTTTACAATTCTAATTCTAATCTAGGAACATTCTTTGAAAAAATGAAATCCTACTGGTCTCATAACAGGTGTCAGAAGTGCTCATATTATTTAGTGACAAAAAGTGACACAAAATTTAAGGGAATGAGGACATTTTTGTTGTCTTTCTTTCGTCAAGCTTTCTAAAGCTCTGCTGATTTGGCGAATTTTCGTTATCAGAAACAGACGTCGGACTGAATGGGAGACAAACATTTACAAATATATTCAAGCCCTTTTTATTGTTTCCCTACACATTTATCATTTACAATGGATACATATTAAATATTTAATTGCGTTTACAATCTTGACCTTGTGTGACAAGTCAAAAGCTCGCTGTCAGAGTCACTCAAATTTATCACAGCATTAATCATTATTTACTATTATTTATTTATTTTATTTTAATTATTTCTCCGCCCTATCCCCACTTTCTTCACCCGCCCCACCTTAACCTCTTCGAGCTAGACTTGGTCCGCCACCTTGGCGTCCTTTCATTTATCTTCCCTTGATCGGGGTAAAGATAAACAGTCTCTTTGATCTCACCCGCAGGATGTCTGACAGCCGCAGTGGACACCACCTTGGGTGGAATGCGAGTCAATCTTTCGCCTCCCCCCTCTCCCACGTCTCTCTTTGATCTAGGAGATCACTCGGACCAACACGCCTCGTGACGCTTCAAGGTGCGACTCTTGTCGGACTTCACCCACGTGTAAGATAATTCTTAGCCTAGGACATTTCCTGTTTCCGCCCACATTTTTCAAGCCTATATATAAGGTAGATTAAATCAAGCAAGACCCTCTCATTTCTCATTCTATCTAAGCAGTCGAGTCTGGACTATATCATTTATTCTCACTCCTAGAGGAATACCTGGTGCCTCCCTCAGGTGTCTGCATATGAGCTTAGTGCTATTCAGCACTGCATTTGCCCACTGAGATCTACCCAACTATTTGTTTGGATCACCTGCCTATGTGCTTAGTGCTATTCAGCACTGCACTTGCCTATTTGCTGTTCAGTGTCTACTTGACTCTATTGCCTATTTATCGGATCACTCACCTGCCTATTTACCTGCCTATTTATTTGGCATTTTCTGCCTAGTCAATTGCCTATTTGATATTGAGTATCATCTCCTGCCTACTGGGATCCACTCAACTCTACTACTTGGCGCTATCGGATCTACTTGCCCGCCTATTCGACAGCCCACCTGTCAACTTATTAGGTGCGACTTCACTATAGACCCAGAGTCTGTGCGAGACGTCATAGCTCCGCCTGAACTTCGTAACTCACTGGACATATCCTGTTCACTACGCTGCCCACGGCAGATCCGCTCTGCCCGCAGTACCACTTGTGCCCACGGTAGCCGGCCACCCGCCCTACTGTGCCCACTACAGATATCAGAACTTTGGATTGAGACTCCACAAGAACTGTATCACCGGCGTCCGTCTATCCGCTAGAGCGCCACCTCCAGCTGCAAAACCTCAAGCCAGGATCACAGCCAGCTACGACATCAACATGACAACCAGCTAAGTTCAGAAGACAAAGTGACATACTCTCTTATGAAGTGCAAGAGTGATGATTAAACATAGTATTGCTTAGAGATAGATGCAAACCCTCCCCCTTTTATTCTTGTATGTAAATATTTATGTAAATAAATATTCTTCATTTTTAACTTTGTATCTATCTTTCATTGCTTGTCTCGTTGCGTGTCTGCTCCCGATTTATATGATGACTTGGTGTGTGATAGCTTTAAAAATAATCATCCCCTAGACATTAAACGCGCCAAACACGTCACTTTCCCCAACCTGTCACACCTTGAAATCAATGTCCTTCAAAATATTAGCATTGCTGACATTATTGCTTACAGTGAAAGTATTGGCTTACATTGTATCTGTCCGGGACCCCTGCTTACAGTGAAAGTATTGGCTTACATTGAATCTGTCCAGGACAGACTCGGGGTCAGATTACTTAGTTTACGTAACTTGGCCGTCAGTTCAAATGTTATTTAACACCTACAGCTAAAGTGGCATTTGTATTAGTATTTTATTTATCTAGAGAGGTCACGGTCTGACTGTATTTTGGTTTATTTTAAGGAGTTACCTTGACCAGAAAAAAACAAGTGATTGTTGATCAGTATTAACAAGATTTTCTAACAAATTAGAAGTAGAGAAACAATGCAAATCCTAGATTTATATAATCTACAAAAATGGTTTGTATTCTAACCTGAGAATTCAGAAAACCATATGCGTTACTATGTGTATATTACGTCATTATTTGTTGCGGATGTTTTTGTGAAAAGAAGCCTACTGGAACGGATGTGACGTAATAAAAGGATGGTTTCTCAATGCATTCTTTTATCAACATGAAATCTCTGTTAATTAATTCTAATGCTTAACTGTTTACAATAATTGGTTTTTCTGTAGTAACAGAACACTATAAGCTATTTAGGTCGACGATCCGGTATAAATTATGGTATAAGATACTGAGTTGAATCCATAAGTAAAATCTTGAAGGGGTGACATATATCACTGAAATCAATACGACAGACTTTCCCATAATTTCATTTTCTTTCTCTACGAATTAAAATTTTGCAATGACATATTCTGCCCTATTCTGACCTATGATATTTTTGTCCCTCCTCTGCTGATAAATTTAAAGACTTGGTATATTTCAAATGAAGTGTTAAGATAACTAATCGAAGGGAAGTTTTAACAGAAATGAATCCATTGGAAATGTTATATACCTTTAGGGAATAATGGACTTGGGCCATATAGTGTGGGCGAGTCAATCTTTTGAGGTTAAAGGTTAGGTTCAATGGAGTGAGGAGAACGGAAGTGTGGGGATTTCCCTCTCGCCCCTCCCCAAGAGTCCTGGTTTAACTCCCCACTTTTTTTGTTCCATCCCCCAAACCAATTATATCCCTAATTGTAAAGCCCCAGAGCTGGATTATGAATAATGTAGTTAAACCAGATCTAACAGCCATCACTTCCAGCCTTTGTCCTCGGATCGCCATTGTCACCGCCTGTTGGGGTCAAAAGGTAACAGCCAATACGCGCATGCGCAATGAGTGAGGTTGTGGCGTGAAGTACTCATAATCCTGGGAGCCTGAGGTTTGGAAAGGGCGGGCAGGGGAGTAACAATGATAACAATGAACCACCGCCCCCTTGCTTATCCCTTCTGTACCACACTATAAGTTATCGTTTCAGTTAGAAGAGACCAAACATGGCTACAAGTAACCTAAATTGTAAAAGGAAACAAAGCTACATCCAATGTAGATATTTCATGAATAAGTTACAATTGATTACAGGTATAATATTACAGTAGCTGCATTTAATTACATACATCTATGATTAGTTACATTTGATTACTTTAGTTTTATTAAAGTTACTTCTGAGAGTTACAACAGTACTGACGTAAATCTTTTTTTTTATATATAAACACTAGTAGACTTCAAGAAAGAGGGCGGACAGGACAGTCTCTAATATTAATGAGCTCAGTGCAGGATAAACACACTCAGGATGGTGGACACTCCCATAACTGGATGACAATTTAAGAACTGGTTGACATTCTCAGGGCTGATCTGACAACACTCGGAGCTGGTTCACACTCCCAAACTGGTTGGCACTTTTAGAGCTGGTTGACACTCCCAAAGCTTGTTGACAAATTCAGGGCTGGTTGACATTCTAATGGCTGGTTTGGCACTCTCGTAGCTGGTTGACAATTTCAAGGCTGGTTGATGTTCACAAAGCTAATTGATGTGTCAGCGATGGTTCAATTTTTTTTTTGGATGTTTTCGGAGCTGTTTCATGTTCTCAGAGTCGGCAAACATTGTCAGAGCTGGTTCATATTTTCAAAGCTGGTTGATGCTGACACTGCTGGTTCATGTCTTATATAATATATATATATATATATATATAGATAGATAGATAGATAGATAGATATCATGGGCGTACCAGGATTTTTTCGTGTGAAGGGGTGGGTGGGCTGAGGGGATTTTTCTCCCCCCCCCTGCCAATATATATATCTATGGTTTTAATGGTTTTATTAACATATATTATGGTGATGGTTATGGTTTCTTCCTGAGTAGGAGCACAGTCTGCTGTGATCGCCCCAAACTTGGCCAAAATTCATGAGAGAATGCATCTAGTTTGATCTTTCTCTTTTCTATGGTCACTAGCCAATCTTCTGCAATTTCCTTCTACATACTTTCATTACTGTCTGTAGTCCTTGAGTTTCTGCTTGCAGACATCTTGAAGATAGCTAATTTTTCGACTAAATCACTTAATGTGACATACAAAATAACATTTTTCCAGACTAATCTATTTTTATTACACGCATCACTTACGACATCATTGCTAATAATCCCGCTTGAAAACAACCGTCTGGAGATATATATATTTGTTTATGTTATCGATTACTTTTGACAGTTTTTGAACTCTTAACCAAAAGTAAACCAACGTGAGAATGAGTTTTTCTAAGGGTGACGCCTTTTATACAGAGTTCTCGCCCAAGACGGATATAATAAAATTAAGTCGCTAGCCAAATATCTAATTTAGAAAATAAAGCAGTGTTGACACTTCAAGTCATTGCAAAACTACACAAACAAATCCCTGTCACGTAAAATTTGATTGGATGTTGCAAGCCGAACATGTCTCTTTATTGGCCTTTCTTATCCTTCATCTCGAAAGACTTCCAGTGTTCACTTCTGTTCCCCACGTCTTGACAAAACAAATGTCTGTCAACAAGATCCACTTCATTATAGAAGTTAATTGATCCTATGGCAGACATATCAAAACAACCGCTAGGGCAGGGGTCGGCAACCTTATGTATAAATAAAGTTCTTTGATGAATGAAAACGAATCTATTTATTCATAAGAAAAAAAAATCTGCTTTTTTATGTATGACTAATGTTTTTCACAACCGATGAGATAACATATATATATATATATATATATATATATATATATATATATATATATATATATATATATATATATATATATATATATATATATATATATGGGATTATTAGATAATTACCTATTATGAATGTAAATAAATTAAAAGAATTAAGCATTTACATACAACACTAACTTGTAACAAAACAATTGAGCAAACAAATTCAATGCGAGGGATGGCTTTGGTTTTAGAAAGTTTGGATACATTTGGCTCATAATTTGTCGTTTTTAGTTTTCCATTGTTAGTTGGCTATTCATGCATGAGAACGCTTGCTCGCATGAATATGTCGATCCGAATATAGTTAGAACTCCAATTGCCAACCTTTTCACTTCACTGTAGCAATCTGGAAGACAATCCCATGCGTCGAATATAAGTGCCTCATCTCGCGGCATTTCTTTGAAAGCTGCCCACTTTTGTTGCCTGACGTACATACATTTGTGGACCTCCAACTCTTCCAACTTGCTTTTCAAATCTGTAAATTATCCACTCCAGAGAGCTCCAGTATCAATTCCAAATGGCTCAATATGGATTTTGCTACTATTAGTGTTGAGGGTATTTATTATGAATGCTAGAATGGTTTTGAAATGCAAAAGTCTCTCAGCATCTGTAATTTTTAAAATAACTGTGCTGCAATAATTCCTGTCAACAGTTTATAATCGCGATATTGCTTTAGAAAGTGAAAATGAAGTCATTTTTGTCTCTGAATAAGTAAAGTTCTCCTTTCAGACCTTGCGATCTTTTGGGCAGATGATGTAGAGGTCATCTCTTTCTGTGAACCACGATTAACGAGGGTGTCAGCACAACGACCAACCACATTTACTTTCCCCAACTAATGTCAGGTGGATTTTAAAAATATCCAGAGATTAAAAATCCCAATCTTCACCACGATTCTAACTCGGGACCCCGGTTCGGAAGCCAAGCTCTTTACTGCTCAGCCACCAGTCTTATCTTCTACCAAAACATCGGCTGTGTTTCCATTTCCTTGTAGTTTTAGATTCATCTTCTTTACTTTTGCTGATATAACATTTTAGCATCCAATTCTCGTTCTGTAATTCAGGGTGATTAATGCCATCATCATTTAGGAATGTATTTATTTCATTCAAGCACAAAGCTTCAAGTTTCAACACCATACCTGTAGAAAGCCATCGTACTTTATTGGGAAGAAGAAGGTCGGAATATTGAGTCTCCATTTCGTTTAAGAATTCTTTCAACTGACGATGGTAGAGTGCTATTGACCAGCACTTCTTGGCGGAGTAGGCAGTGAAACGTAAGAAATACGTGGAGGTTCGCAGATTCTCTTTTATTTTTTCCTGTCATAGTTCTGGCTCCATCAGTTGCTATTGAAACGAGTTTATTTAAATCGATCTTATTGTCTTTAATGCATTTTTTTGTACGGCATTCGCTATATCTTCTCCCTATTTTGTCACGAGAGCGCTAGCAATCCTTGGGAAGACATGTACCTTGACAGAAAGCCATCTTGTGCCGTGTCTTTTATGTCGCAAGACTTATCTATATCATTAATAAGGCAGAAGAAAGTTTAGTTCTTCCACCAACAAATATGTTACATTTGAAGACATGGAGGGGGGTGAAAAGCAAGTACAAGTGGCTGAGAGATTGAATCGGTGCATAATTTTAGTTAATCGATTCGATTTTTTTTTCGATTAAAAAAAAACTAATATTTGAATATGGAACTAAAGAGCCGCAGCTTAACATCCAAAGAGCCGCATGTGCGCTAGGGGAGAAGTTTGTTAGGTAGAGTGTGATTAAGAAATTGTTGTCAGTGATTGCTGTGTAATGTGTTGAGTTCTGCTGTCTTGAACAACTTTTAATCAAAAACTCGAAAGAGTTGAAAACTATCTTGTGGATAAATTCCAGATCTTGACTCTAGATCTTAGATTTAGTGTGTGTGTGTGTGTGTGTGTGTGTGTGTCAGAGTGTGGAAACGAAACAGCTTTATTTATTTATTTATTTGTTTGTTTGTTTGTTTGTTTTTTAGTTTACTAGGAAATTATGTTATATTTACGTCGTTGGAAAATAATTCTAAAGAGCATGTGACCGTATTGTGACCAATTAGGTCCATTCTAGGATGTTACTTCTTACTCCTGAAGCCCAGATTTTTTTTCTTTTTTTTTTCTTCTACTCAATTTTAGCTCTGTATCTATTCCTGACATCAGACAATATTAAATTAAGTTTCTTTTTCTAGATTTGGATATATGAAGAAAAAAAAAGCATTGCTTATTTGATGAGTTTTCTCAAAGCTTTTAATATGAATGCGTGCTTAGGGATATTATGTGTTGTTTATAGATCTAAACAAATTGTCTTATGATCTTTGTGATGGTCTTGTGATGAACAAAGTTTTTATATTCAAAGTTTGTTAGGGTTATCGTAAAAATTATTCCATCCATCTATCTATCTATCTATCTATCTATCTATCTATCTATCTATCTATCTATCTATCTATCTATCTATCTATCTATCTATCTATCTATCTAATCTATCTATCTATCTATCTAATCTATCTATCTATCTATCTATCTATCTATCTATCTATCTATCTATCTATCTAATCTATCTATCTATCTATCATCTATCTAACTGTCTGTCTATGTAAATTTCTGGCTTTTTGTTCCTTTTTTTGAAATTGATCTCTATCTTTCTATCTTTTTTTGTTTTTGTTTTCTAAGCTGACAGAGCATGGAATGGGTTGCCTGAGCTAGCCAGAAAAACCAGTGACTTGGCAGAATTTAAGTCATTGGTTAATATGCATGACTAAATGCATGACGCGTAGGACGTAATCATCTTCTTTTTTGAAGTAACGTCTGTATTATATAAGATAAGATAAATGCATTCTATTATTCTGACACTTTAATCGGTTGCAAATTGTCAACACATCTGAATGTCTCTTGAAACTAAGAACAACTTGACTTCCATACAAAGCAATAACAGTTTTAAAATTCGGACAGAGAACATAACATTGTAGTTGAACACTACAACCATTGTTCTACTGTCATTGACACTTCAACATTGAACAATCAAATGTGGTGTGGAAATAAAGGATCTGGGCGTTAGTTGGGAATGTTTTGTTTTGTAGTCTGTGCAGTATACTATACTTTGTGAGCATCTAGCCTCGTTCTGAAAACAACTGAATAGCGTGCTTAAACTTATTGCCTTATCATGCGGTAATTGTAGTATGTAAAGTTTCATTACCACATTTAATAAGTAGTTCAATCCATCAGTAGGCTTGTTATGCAAGTAATGGACAGTTCTACTTTACAATAGTATTTTGTATGCTATAGTTCAAAATGTATAGGCATCATGTATCTCGGTGACAGTGTCGGTGTTTCTCAAACTTTTATACATGACGCATCCCCCACCTTTTTTTATGTTAAAGTCTCCAAGCTCCCCCCCCCCCCTATCGATTGTGTTGAGATGTCAATATTGGATTGAATCATTAAGATTGTAAATTGATCAGTCCAGAAGACGTGAGTTGAACTATCTCTGTGATGCATGTAGGCCTAGACATTTTTATTAACATCAAACAAAGATGAGATTATATAAATATGTAAACTTAGAATGCTGCTCCCATCTATAGCACCGCCCCTGATCTACTGACATTTAGCTCCACGAACAAGCATTGAATATAGGAAGACCACCTGAAATGTGTTGAGAACTAAAGAATAGGGGAACGCTGGGGAGGGAAACGACGTAGATTTAGAGTCCAATAGATCTCAAACTATAAATCTCCAGGTTCAATCTATTCTCGTAACAAATTCTAAAGGCTTCAGAAACTTAAAGGTCTATGTAGCCGATGTTAAGTTTACCCAGTCTTGTATGGCCAACTGTTACGAGTGTGTCCTGCAGACAGTACAATGATCAAGAAAGTTGACTTTTCCCTACAAATTTCAAGCATATCTTTAAAAAAATATGAACTAAATATTCCAGTCTTCATCGGAATTCAAACCCGAGACCTTGATTTTGAAGCCGAGTGCTTTGCAGATAGCTTGGCCAAAGTGCATTCCCATTCAACTTCGTCTGCTGTTTAAATGTTGACCTTTTTCCTGATAAAAGGGAGGGCATTGTCGAGTACAGTATCAACTTGATCTAAATTAGACACACACACATAACTTCACAACCAACATAAAGCAAGCTTCAAGTCACACACAGCACTGATTCAGTGGTATACAGCACTGGCCAGTTGATTGACGGGACTATATTAGCCCGGCTAAAACTTGTTTTCAGTGGAACTTTATCGATCTGGAACTGACCTTGGCCACTCACTCACCCAGGTCATGGCCGACTTTGTCCATCATATCGGCACGCTGCCGTCTGCTGTCTGTCTGCTGCTTTTCTATTTGTTTTGGCGGTTATTTGAAAAAGGGGGTGGGGGCGATGTCTGAATCATTACTGGTCTTTAGTGATGTTGATTGGCATATACGTTTCCTGTCTGGTTTTGTCAGTGTCAGTGGTCTCTCTTTTTTCTTTGCTATTTCAAGAATTAGATCTAGGTCTAAGATTCTTTGTCTGTGAATCCTTAGCCTGTGTAATTTTCATTTCAAGAAATTTATAAGACCTTCCCCTAACCTAGTTTAAAAACAGGTTTCTCTTTAGTCTACCATCTAGATCTTTATGAATCACTCACCATTATTTAACAGTATATTCATTTTTCTTTACCGGGTGTTTTATTAGTTAGTGGTTTTGTTTCTGCGTAGTTGCTGTTAGGTATCTAGATCTACAGGCCTGTTTAGACCTTGGACGGATACGAACTTGTCCTGGTTATCTTTTCTTTTTTTTTTTTTGATGTTTCATCTAACAAAGAAACCCAACGTCCTTGACCTGTGGTAGAAAATACTCACTCCGATATGTTTTTATTTACAGATTTTTAAATCGTTTTTTTTTTAACTTCGTTTTCTGACACCATATCAAAGGCTGCTATGCAGTGGCGTAGCTAGGGTGGGCGAGGGAGGTGTCCGAATTATGTTTTTACATTAAATATTACGCCAATATATCATGTCATGATGTCGAATGTCAAAACACAGGGGCCCCTAAAGAGATGCTGCCAAGGTACGAGAACTTATCCAGCTCTTCAAGCTTTGACTCGCCAAGTCTGACGGGGGCACCCTTCGCCTTATATCCCACTCGCAAAATTTTGGTTTTATTTAAGTTTATGCCGAGGCCATTTTTGGGTGCTTTTCTATTTAGGCTCTCCGTCATTTCTTGTATGCCTTTATTTGTAGCCCCGAGTAGTGCAACGTCATCAGCAAAGTACAAGTCCGTCATTCGGTTTTGTTCACGCCAGGGAATACCAAAGTCAGTCTGATGCATTGCTCTCTTCCTAGTGTAGTCGATGGCTAGGAGGAAAAGGAAGGGAGAAAGGATGCACCCCTGTCTCACAGGAATGGATGCAATTGTCCCACCCCACCCCACCAAATCGTCCAACGTACTAGAGGTAGGTGGTGATATAATCCAAAAAAAGATTAAAATATAAATAATTTGTATATAGTATTAACATAAGTATAGAATTCGTATATAAATTGTATACTTTCTCTACTAAGATTCGTCCGAAGGGGGGGGGGGTAGGGTTAGGGCTTGGAAAAAAAAATCCCCCCCCCCCATTTCAAAGTTTTGGTTATATGTGAGATTTGAACTAAAAACAGACTATACCCAAACTGGATAGTAGATCTAGACTAAAATCGTAAATAATTAAACGAAAGCCAGACATTTCATACTTAGTCTTATGCCAATCGGACTGATGACAAATCAAGACGTGTTGTAACTGGTCATATGCTTGAGAAATAAGTGCTTGACATTCTATGCTTGCAGATGTGACAGCATTACAGCAACAACTTAGAATAGTTATTCCCCAAAAAATGTTGGGTTTGTCTGGGTTGAATTTCTGCTGTTTTTTAGCTAGAAGAAAAGTTTGCGTGTGTGTGTATTTTCGTGAAAACTCTTTGACATTAATCTATTGGCAGAATGTAGCAATGATCAGACAATGACATAATGTAGCGAAACTCAAACTATGACAGAATGTACCAATGATCAAACAATGACAAAATGTAGCAATGATCAGAATGACAGTATGTGCGCTAGCAATGATCAAATCACGAAAGCCTTTGACATTGATCAAATCACGATATTCCGTTATTCAAAATTCAGCCATAATATTTGTATTCTTGCTCACTATTTTGTTGCTAATTAAAAATAATTGACTATTTATGTATTTTTTGGCACACTTGTGTGTTTCTTGACCATATTTTGTTTATTAGTGGAAAAAGAGTCCAACAACAAAACAAGCTCTGCGTCTGCTGATGGAGATAGTATCATTTGCAGGGTTCTTGTTATCCTGTAAGATCAGTGTTGGATCCTGGGCACTTTCTGAGGCACATTAGTATTGAAGCAGACTTCTGGGAATTTTGTATTCAAAACATTTTATCTAAATGGATATTAATACAACAAGTCAATGAGGCAAGAGTGTTCTCTGGTACAAGTCTTCACTGTGTCTCTTAAGTTGATAGGGCCTACATTTGCATTTAGACATGACAAACACACACACACATCCTTCTGGTCCTTTGTTTAGCTGTACAAAGATCCCTCATTACGTTTACTAGTTGCAAGCATGGTAACACAAAAATGGAAACTTGTTTCCCCAGTCTGTCTAAACAATAAATGAAAACTTGTTTCCCCAGTCTGTCTAAACAAAAAATGAAAACTTGTTTCCCCAGTCTGTCTAAACAAAAAATGAAAACTTGTTTCCCCAGTCTGTCTAAGCAATAAATGAAAACTTGTTTCCCCAGTCTGTCTAAACAAAAAATGGAAACTTGTTTCCCCAGTCTGTCTAAACAAAAAATGAACACTTGTTTCCCCAGTCTGTCTAAACAAAAAATGAAGTCACTGCTTCAGAGAATGTAAGCAAAATAAAGTTCTCTCTGAAATGTTCAATGATTTTCTTGATCGCTTTTACATACCAGTGTCGCATCTTTCAGGATTCTCAACTTTCTGACTAACTTATGTGAAGAGCTTAAGACTATCCAACATTTGCCTTTATTTCATAATGATTTCATCATGCTGCTTTGATTTACAAGACAAATGGAAAGAATAAAATGAATTCATTGTTCCGTTCTTGTTTTGTAAGTTACATGTCAATAGAATACAATTCAATTTAAAATGTAATATAGGACTGAAACCTTAGAACTTTTTGTCAACCATATAAGGGAGTAACTTTACAAGTTAACTTTGTCATTTCTTAACACAAAGTTAAAGAGTAAACCTAATCCTTTGACAGATCATTTCAAAACAAATTCTTCAAAATGAAAACATGATACGAAGTAATAAGCCATTGAAATGAATACTAAAACCTCCACTGAAACCACGTGTAACTTGAGGTTTCAAATCCTGGGACATATTTTAATGAGAACATTCTATTCAAAGGAGATAAAAACTCAAGAAAGATAACTCATGGTTTTAATGTAAGCTTCATTCAAATATTTATATAGTTTTACAAAAGAAAAACAAAGAAATGAAAATTTGTGTAGCTATTATACAAAGTCAATCTGAACACATACAATAATTAGAATATGACACAGCTCAGTCAACAATAACAGACATTATGATCATTCAAACAAAATAAGATCTATGGTATAAATGTCTTATTAAACAAAACAAAAAAAAAGAGTATAAATATCATGCTGAGACACTGGATACTTTTAGCTACATTCATCAGTAGGGAAAGGGGAGGAGGAGTATGGTCTACCAGGTGATACCAGCACCAAATTAGAGAAGAAATGCTTTACTATGCTCCAGTCCAATAAGCAATTTCAAATTTCTATTTTCAAGGAGCTTATGTAAATAAGATTTCAAGTTCATCTAAAATAAGTGAATGGTACAAAGCTAATGGTAAGCACAATTAGTTCGTTATATAGAGATACTGACAAGAAGCTAGATGAATTAACAAATATAGAAGATATGTATATTTAATAGAACAATCCGCTAGCATCAGGCCATGTTCTAATCTCTATAGAGAATATAACTGTGAGTCATGTTGTAGTACTTAGGTTTTAATTCTTGCACTAACTCAGTAAGGAACAGATACAAGGGAGATAAAAGATACATTAGACAAGATAACTGCTGACAAATTAAAAACTACCAGTAAGTGTGTAAGCGTGTAAGGTAAAGATGGAATGGGTTAAAAAATAAAGAGAATCAAATCTACACTGAGGTAATTTAACAAATAAAGAAGGCTCAACTGAAACAGAAACCAAGTCAGAAAATTCTTAAAGCCTAATCAATGAGCATTGAACACTATCATGGGTTATCTTTCTTTAACCTGATGATAAAAGTAACAACTGTACTTCCAATGATAACCCTATGGAACAATCACTAACTCTAACTAACCCACTAAGTACTAGCCCTAACCCTATCACTCGACCCAATCAGGCCTGCATACTAGTAATGACAAGATAGCAAGTACTATAAAATTGTTGAGGAAAATGATTGCACAGTTAACAATCTAAGAAAAAAGAAACAAGCTAAACACAATCCTAGTGTTGTGTTTCAATATCAATCTTTTGAAAACCAAAAGTCCACAATCATGGAATGTCAACAATAAGTCAAATGATAAATTAAAATGACTATAGAAATAAAGTTCACTAGTTTAAACAAAAAAAAAGTTATGCTGACTATTAACATTCAAACATAAAAACCAAAAGCAAAATTGAAAAAAAAAGCAAAAAACAAATAATGAAACAAAAAAATAAATGAAAATATTCAAACACTCAAACACCTGTTGATGCATGTATTGTTTGTTACATAATTTATTTGGATTTTTTTTTTACACCCAAAACACAAAGAACTTCGGTTCTGACTCACAAACTTTGCAAGACATTTACACTATTTTGTTTCCAATAAAAAAACTACTCTTACACTTGACTGTTACACTTCAATAATAATCACCCTCAGTGACAATGTGGAGTTTTAAAAAATTCATTATTGCAGCATTAAGATAGTGACTCTAACTCAATTCATAAATTCACATCTGTTTCAGAGAATGTTGCACAGAAATATAATTACTAGTTGTTAATGTTCTGATACTGGCAGAATGAATGACTTAAACATATACGATGTAGGTACTCTACACAGCTAACATGCAAGGCATTCATTCAATGATGCTAGAAAAATATGACATGGTTTGAACATATCTAGATCAAATGCTCATCTCAGAAACTCATTTTTTTCGGACTAGCACAGCTTAATTTCTGAGCAAGTTCTTTGATCAGTTCAGGGGCTCCACTGTTGTAGCCAATCTCCAAGCTGATTGCAGCAATGTTGGTTAAACCCTAAAAAAAAAGAGAATAATTATTTCTTGGTGAAATTGAAAGTTTATAACTGTAACTACTTTAAAACTTAGTACTAGCTAAAAAAAGTTTCACTGAGACTTCTAAGTGTTACTACTTTGTGACGTTTTCAACTTCTGGTGAAGCACTTTGTAAATAAATAATAATTTATTTTTTTTGTGCTACAACAAAATGTGTTCATTTGAACATTCACTTATTTAATTAGTTCATTTGTAGTGAAGTTCAGTCAAAATGCATTGCACCAACTGTATCACATTCTTGTGTTAATTTTGGATGTGGAAAACTAAGTAGGACACAGTCATGTGAAACACTGCACTCTTCCTTAACTCAAAGACATGCCTCTATTATGCAGACTGTGTATAGCTAGCTAATGATCAAAGACAAGCCTCTATTATGCAGACTGTGTATAGTTAGCTAATGATCAAAGACAAGCCTCTATTATGCAGACTGTGTATAGCTAGCTAATGATCAAAGACAAGCCACTATTATGCAGACTGTGTATAGCTAGCTAATGATCAAAGACAAGCCTCTATTATGCAGACGGTGTATAGCTAGCTAATGATCAAAGACAAGCCTCTATTATGCAGACTGTGTATAGTTAGCTAATGATCAAAGACAAGCCTCTATTATGCAGACTGTGTATAGCTAGCTAATGATCAAAGACAAGCCTCTATTATGCAGACGGTGTATAGCTAGCTAATGATCAAAGACAAGCCTCTATTATGCAGACTGTGTATAGCTAGCTAATGATCAAAGACAAGCCTCTATTATGCAGACTGTGTATAGTTAGCTAATGATCAAAGACAAGCCTCTATTATGCAGACTGTGTATAGTTAGCTAATGATCAAAGACAAGCCTCTATTATGCAGACTGTGTATAGTTAGCTAATGATCAAAGACAAGCCTCTATTATGCAGACGGTGTATAGCTAGCTAATGATCAAAGACAAGCCTCTATTATGCAGACGGTGTATAGCTAGCTAATGATCAATGACAAGCCTCTATTATGCAGACTGTGTATAGCTAGCTAATGATCAAAGACAAGCCTCTATTATGCAGACTGTGTATAGCTAGCTAATGATCAAAGACAAGCCTCTATTATGCAGACTGTGTATAGCTAGCTAATGATCAAAGACAAGCCTCTATTATGCAGACTGTGTATAGCTAGCTAATGATCAAAGACAAGCCTCTATTATGCAGACTGTGTATAGCTAGCTAATGAACAAAAAAAAACAACAATGTAGAAACCAGATGATATAATTAACAACAATTTTTTAAAAAATCAGTAACATTTACACCAGCTCCTAGAGTAGAATTCAATTTTTGTTTGACTTAAGAACCAATTTATTTGAGATTAAAAACATACGTGAATTAGACTGGTACATATGTCACTAGAATCCATCAAGGAAACCAAGTAGCTCTCTGTCCTATTCCACTCCTAAATACATCAACAGGATACAGGGGAGATAATGGGAAGAAATAGTATGAAATACAAATAACACTCAAAGACTTATCAAAATGATTTGTAATTGTAAAATTCTTACAAACAATTAAACCAATATATGGGTTAAAAACCCAACCAACTACTCACAGAAGCCAAGTTTTCCGTGTGAAGGAACAAGTCTGTTAATGCCCTAACTACTGCAGGCTGAATCAACGGCTCTTTGTCATCTCGGCTCATTTTACGATACAATTCCCAGAGTGGGGTTAACAACGAAAGGTCAATGTCTGGGCCTGTTTTAGACTGGAGAGAAACATTGTAGGCATATTAAAAGCCAATCTTCAAGAACAAATTAATTTAAAAACTAACAATTTTAAAAGCAAGATTTAGTCAGAATCTGGAACCAAATTTCAGCCTATTCTTTGTTTAATTTTTTTTTGTGGACAAAAACCTGTCCAACTGTTAAAAAACACGTTTCTTTCCCCCTTATTTCTCAAACTGGAGATTGTGTTGTGTTTTATTTTGTGTGTGCACTTCAGTAGTAAGTAGTCTAAAATAAGGACTTCACCCTGTCTTTAAATCTAGATTAAAAAATATTGCTCACTTCTCCAGATACTGAAACACTTTGCAGGGCCACAATTTTCAACATCAGACTGATGGCCTTCAGCCTCTGAGCACCTGGTTGCTTGCAGGCCACAAAGACAAGACTTGACCATAACTGATCCAAGGGAAGGCATCTAGGTTTCAAAAAAAGATATTTTTGTGTGTATAATTTCTTACTTAACTATTCAGATAGATTTGTTTATACATTTTTTTTTTTCAAACTTTTCCCTAGTATAAAAATGAATGACATTGTAGAAATGATCATCTAATAAAACTTAACATTAAGACGCTTGTCCAATAATTTTGTTGAACTATTAAGAAGTACTCATATCTGTCTACCAAAATGAACAACAGTGTCATGCTACCAGCACACCTTCTAGAACTTAACTTCTAGAACTTAATCCATTGAAAGTCATCATCCAAGCATACTCCTTAGTATAAAAAATATCCTGAATGTAAAAACTTTTATGGATTTCTAACATGACACTTTTTGACTCAGAAACAAAACACTTTACTAACTTTGCCATCAAACCCTTTAACTGTTTACAAACTAATGTAAAATTATGACATCCAAAAAAAATGAAATTGTATAAATATTCCTTTAAAATAGCTAACTGTTTGTGTTTCCCCATATTAAATGGAATAAGTTTGTTGAACTTTGTCACTTAAATAAATGTACATGTTAAGATTGTAGCTAACAGTAGGGCTCAAAGCAAAGGACTAACAAGTTTTCTATTTACCTGGCTAATGATGATGACAGCACTGCCTCAAGTATGGCATGCCCAGTTTCAAAGCTGTCCCTTGTTCCAGGTGTGACTGTGAATTTGTAGCCCCAAAAGTTGGCCATGTCAGGGTCGTAGTCTTCTATACAAAACTTGTAATAGAAAGTATCACCTGATATAAAACAAAAAGGTCTCATTAGTACGTACAGTTCCAGGGGGAGGTAAGAGTATCCCTTTCAACCCTTGCAATCTATCTGGGAAACTGTTTCTATGGCAGATGGTTAAAGAGGGTGTCATGTAGTCAGCCAACCTCCAAACACCTTTACCTTCCTAAACTAAATGTCAGGAACCCATTAGAGTTGGGTGAACTAAGGGGTGTCCTCAAAATAATGAAATCCAAAATCCCAGTCTTTACCAGGATTTGAACCCAGGACCCCTTGCTTCAGATGCTAAGCACGTTATTACTCAGCCCTCAAAATATCCATACCAGTGAGAGAGATCAACAAGCACAATCAATTCTTTTCATGAGCTTGTAAGACCTGCAGGCATATTTCCAAGAACACACAGCTCACCTTCAAACAAATGTATTCACTTAGTTCAATGTTCAGGACAATTCAACATGATGCTTTACAATGAGTAGTTTACATTTACACAAGGACGCAATGAATAGAAAATATCATGATATAAGGTTAGCAATACATCAAGTGACTGCCTCAATGGACTCACATCCAGTTTTAAAAAGTTGAGTTTAACCTAGACCAATGGTTATAGAAGGCATGAACACTGACCTGCGATGTTGCAACCTGTGGGCAGTTTAGATCAATACCTTGTTATGGCATCACAGGTGGTGATGTCATACATGTGACATGGCAAGGAGCTATTGGTCTAAATTGCCCACAGGTTGTGGTATCATAGGTCAGTGTTCAGGTCTTCTATAACCATTGGTCCTGGTTTAAGTCCTTAAAAAATAGCTCAAAAAAATAAATATATAAATTATTATAATTACAAATAAATCTAGTTTTTAAAAAGTTTTGTTTCAATGCTTCAAGAACAGAACAAAGTTTCATAAACACTTTTCACTTTACCCAATTTTTAGAGAAAAAAAAATGAAATAAATTCTACACATCTGGTTTCATCAAGAAAAAATATTAGCTACATTTATCTTCCCTTTCTTCAAGAGACATGAAGAGCACTTCTTATAAATTTCTATGGCATTGTACCTAAAATAACAGTACTGTTAACACTGCAAGCCATTACAATAGGACTCAGAATGTGAGAAACAAATCAGTAGTAGAGAGAAAATAAGTGAAGAGGTAAGAGGTATAGAGCTTCTCTAGAACCTGGTATGTGGAATGATGTCCATTTAGCTCTGTTGGATCCTGAGAACGAGTGGACATCTTTGTCCATTTCTTTCCTAGTTGAGAAGATCAGAGAGTCATCCTCAGCTGTAGCACATCTGTTAGAAAAACAAATCAATAATTCATTTTTTATGATCTTCATAGATACAATGTAAACAAAGTTTGTTACAATAAGATCATGTATTGTGTTCTTATGAGAAATTACATGAATATATGCCCCAAAAAAAAATACATTTTTGAATAAATTTTTACAAAGTACTAATACTGTGGATACCAAAGCAATTAAAAAGGAGGAGCATTATGCAACAAAACAAACATTCTAGAATTAGAAGCTAAATTTCTCTTTCCGTTTTTTCTTTTCCCTGATCTGTGAAAAAAGTTCCTTACTTTTCATCAAAAGTAACAGTCAGATAAGAGGCTCCATGCAACTGGACATGACTTTTTTTCTTGTCCTTGTCTGTGTAATTGTGTGCAGACTCTCGGGTCACAGCAGACAGAGTTACCTCCTCCATGAACTGGGCGGCTGTGAAAGCGATATGTACCAGGCTAGCCGCATCACACATGTGGATAACTTTGTCCACCACCTGAAAAAAAAAGGAATTTATTTGTCAGTGAGTAGACCTCAACTATTAAAAACAAAACAAATACTTGGCCCTACAAACTAAATCTACTAACAATAAAGGAGAGTAACATAATTAAAATCAATTTTTAAAAAATGTTTCAAACTTGCTTTGTACTTCAATAAAATAATATTCAAAATCATTAATAAAGCAATCAAAATAAACATACTTATCAAAGTAGTCCGAAAAACATAGAAGAATGAACACAATAGTAATGTGTACATGTGTTGAATTGTGTTCAGTTTTTGAGAATGCACAAAATAATTGGGTGAATATTAAATACTAAATGTAACTCAAACAGTTGGGCTAATGCACCTAATCCTCAAATCCAAATCAATGGCCAAATAAAAATTCCTTATAGAGAAGTAGGTGATTATAGACAGGGGTACCTTCGAGAAGTAATTCCTGGTGTCAATCTTATATAAAAGGTCAAGGACACATGGGATCTGTTTGACATCCTTGCACCCAAGCAGAGTTGAGTTGATGACTGGGCCAGAGTCTGGCCAGAAGGCCAAAAGCCCAGTGAGTGTGTGACGGGCATACAGTACACACATGGCCATGTTGATCTGGAGAAAACAAAATGTCAATTATCAGCTTCTGGTAAGTTATGATGTGAAAAGATGGTTATAACTAAATAGAATTAAATTCCAATTTAATAATGCAAACAACACAAATACCCACATTTTGTTAGTATCTAAATCAAGAAGTTTTTTTTTTCATCAGTAGTTTAAGAATTATATCTATACATTTAACATATATACAGATTCAAAATATATTTTTTTTTAAATTTTTCTAATTGGTGTATTATGGAGATGTTGGCTACTATTTAATACAATGATTAGAAATAGCAAGAGACTATTATATTTTCACTAAATCTTTCAGAAAGGAAACATGTTTAAAGTGGTCCTAAACTAGAAAGCCATGAGAAGAATGACACTCTAAAACAAGTGGTTTTAAGCTCAAGAACACAAAGTAACCAACAAGAAACACGTCCTGTCAATGAACCATTGATTTAAGACCCTCCAGAAAGTATTGAGCCAGAAAGAAGAGTCTGAATGTTGCAACTGCAGGCTGACCTTTGGAAAGTTGTCTGACAGCCCAGAGCGGCCACGTTTGCTGAGCTCTTTCTTCAACAAGCTGGCACTTTTCCCTCTGATTCTCTCCCCTATCTCCCCTGCCAGTGTGTCCTGCTGTTTGAATAAGTTCTGTGGGTTGTCTCCAGACTCACTGACTGCACTCTCTGGAATTCTAAACAATAATACATTTAGGTTATAACTTTATTAAACTCTAACAGAAGATTTTTTTTCACTCTGAAGACCAGGTAAACGGACAGGATATTATTGACTATCAAGACACAGTGTGACATGAGCTTCTTGAGAGCTGATGAAACTGTACATTTGTATTCTCACACACGGTGGATGGATATAATACTACACAGAAGAAACACATCAATGTCAAGCTGAAAGCTTAATTCTTTTTCAATCCATAAATATAGAATATAAATCAAAATATTGTTAACTATTAGAAATCACAGTGGTAAATGCAATGTGAGCTGTAAAAATATTTATGAATAATATTGATTGACAGAATTTACTGTATGACCCTAATATCTGGCTCAGTCTTTCTTTCAATTATTAAAAACAACAATCTTTAGAAAAAAAATCACATTTTTTCCTGCTGTGTACTTGTATGCAATACAATAGGTCAAGGTCTCCATTCATTGGTCCTCATTTTCTTTTTCATCCCACCTTTCTATCCAGAATGAACTAAATGGTTTCAAGAAAATAACAAACTGTTGAATTCCTATTCAACCTTTTCTTTATGTTTTGTTGTTTGACACAGGAAGACTTAAAATGTACCTACTTGTGAGCCTGTCCTACTCCTGGGTGATTGGTGATACCTGTATCAATAGCTGTATCTTCAGAGGACACTGTATCTTTCTTCTCTGAGTTGGCATTCAATGATGACCTCCTAGAAAGGTTTCAAGTAATCTACATTCAATATTTAGTTGCCTTGATAGAAACATTTCTATTAGAATGATGTATTAGAATTTCAGAAAGGTCAATTCAACCTTCAGTAGGTTAAAGCTAAACTAGTTTATCTCATGATCTTCACTGATTTAAATTTGTGTGTTTGTTTGTTATGAAGTGTGTGTGTGTGTCTCTTGGCTGATGCTGCTTTAAGTAGGATTGACACATGTTACTGTATCAAAATGGGTGAACAGCAGAACACTGACTCCCATGAGAATATTGTATTGCTGTAACAGTCAATTGGAAGAGAGTTGAGATACATTTTTAATATCATGTGACAACTTGTACTTGGTGTTTTCCCATTTATCTACATTCTACCTTGAGACTGAAAGCTGTCAATATTTAATAAGGACAAGTTTCTTCTGTTTAAAAAGAACATTTCAAGCTTTATTCAAGTTTGTGTCAGATTAATATCTATGCCTACAAGTGTCAGTTGAATTAGTCGTCTAAAACTTTATCACAAAAAAGCCCTATCAACACTTATATTTGATTTTTTGACTTAGTACAGTTTTTCCCAAACTATGTTCCATGGAACCCTAGTGTCAGCGAGGCCTGAATATGTGTTCCACGAGCTTCTGGAACAATTAACTAGTAGGCCACCACCTGAATTAATTTCTCTGAAAAAAATATGCAAAGTGTTTCGCTAAAATGTGTGAAGTGTTCTGTTAACATATACGTTAGGGAAACACTTAGTAAAAAGATAAATGCTATCTTCCTGATTCGTTACCAAAAAATACATATTAATAGCCACCTTGTTATTTTTGTAAGTAAAATACCTCTCAATTTTAATTCAAATCAAACAATATGGAATCTTTTTAATGTAAAAAATATTTCTAAATAATAATATAAAAAATACAAAGTATTTTAAAAAGGATGTGGTGTTTACACTGAGATTCTCTCTAAACCGTAGATGCACTGCAAATGGCTATAATAGGGAAATGAATGCCAGAGTGGGAAGTCTGGAGATTTGCTTTTAACAAATAATAGCAGAAAGGTTTTAGTGCTTGACTAGATCAACGTTAAAAATAATGTATAAACTCATTCTTGTGTCAACATTGTTCAGACTTTAGCTGTTTCTAGTTGTGTCTCAATCACAATTAGAAGTGCAGTATTGTTAATTAGCTTCTACTTTCAGTGCATTGCAAACAAGAGTGTGACAAGAAGGCTGCACACAGGAGTCGCTGGAGTCTTCTTTGTTTTTTTCAGACATCTTTTTTTTCTAATGGATTTATTTATTTTTGTATAAATTAATAATTAAATTGCTAGCATAAAATTTATGTCCTCAAGAATTTATTGTGGGCACCTAAAAAAAACTCTTGTGCCTCACATGACCAAATTGACATTTCAATAGTTAAAATTCTGAAATATAACACTTAAAACTATCATCATCATTTGTTAATAAAGTATAAAGTAAATAAAATTATTTTGAGCAGGATGAAGCAGGTAATTAGTCAAACAACAGTCACACACACACACAACATGACTAAATGCGCTAAGACACAAAACAAATCAAGCCAAATTATATGTAATGCACTAAAGGCAGGATTAGTCTTAGTAAATGTAAGAAACATTTGAGTCCAAGGTTAGTTATATATAACTACAGCTTTCAAACAGAGTAAAAATCAAAACAATCTGGAATATTAACTTCATTGACAAAATAAGTGGGTCAATAATAATACTAAATGTTGCTGCAAATTTAAATGCAAGTGATTCAAATATATATGCAATATATTTATTCAACATTTAAAGCTCATGCAGTCTGTCCATATTAAAATGGTGAATTCATTTTTTAACATTAAGTAAAGTTAATGGTAATGCATGATGACATCATTAGTTTGCGTGTACAACTTACAGCTTGAGGAGTAGTCCACTACTGGCCACATCAGGATCACCAAAACTGTAATTTATAATGCGAAGGCTACAGTTAAAACATTGTGCCACCTATCTTAGAGAGAGACAATTGACAGGGCTGTGCATGCTATTGGGATGCTAATGATGAAGTCTTGGCCATCGCAAGAACATGCCCCCAGATGAAAAGCTGAGAATGATCTTAGAACTTAACAATTTCCATTTCTAAGTCGCAATTAATGGAATATTACTGAGAAATGTTTTTTACCATTATAGATTTTTAAAAATTGTATTTAACAGGGTCAATATTAACTTCATTGAAGAAATAAGTGGGTCAATAATAATACTGAATGTTGCAAATTTAAAAGCAAGTGATTCAAATATATATGCAATATATTTATTCAACATACACTTTTCAAGCGACATGTTACTTTAAAATTAAAAGATCAAAACACAATTATATTTGATTGAATGGTTTTAAATAAAGAGTAACACAATAAAATAATACATAGAGAATGGTTCTATAAGTTGGGACAATGATGACGTGACAGGTAAACAAGACAATGATGACGTGACAGGTAAACAAGACAATGATGATGTGACAGGTAAACAAGACAATGATGATATGACAGGTAAACAAGACAATTATGAAGGGCAAAACAAAAAGGAAAGAAACAAAGTTCCCACTGCTAGCCAAATAAATGAGCTAGAGATGCACAGCAAATAATCAAAAAATTAAGAAAATGAAGAAATGTTTATAAAATTAGTATTCTATTTCTTTTAAAATGACTTACTCAGCTATTCTAAAGATACGAGATAGAGATAAGATCATTTTATTGGTCCAATCAAATGGAAATTCAGTTAGACTACAACTGGCCACCTCAGCATAACTAAAACATAACATTCCAATCTCACGCTCAATGCATTAATTTCATTTTGACAAAGCTTCTATCAACTCACTCTGTCAGTGTGGTAAAAAGTGTGTAAATGTTATTTATTTCACACCCATTAACAGATCAAGCTGAAACTTTAACAATTATTCATTGACATAGACAACACATGAACCTTTAAGAAAAAGTAACCAATTAGACAATTAATTACTGGTAATTAAGTGATTGCTTCCCTTTGTTTAATAGTTACAAGGGAAACTAATACTTCAGTATTCACAGGCATGGCTAAATGTGTTGGGTTTAGTCCCCTTAAATAATTTAAATTTCTCCCTTACACATTCTCTGATCAAGTTGATACTTTTAAAAATTTATAGGACCTAACAAAACATGAATTAATTTTTCAAAATACCCAATTTGTTAATTAATTATTGGTTATTAATTATTTTGTTATTGAATAAGGGAATTAAGTTGTACATTATTGGTATAGGGTTTTTTTTGTTTTTTTTTAAAGAATTTTATATATTTTTCTTGTTATACATTATTACAGAAATAGGATTTTAGAAAAAATGAAACAAAAATGATACTAAAGACAAAATCTTTTTTGAAATTCCAAAAATGTAATTCACTTAGTTAAAAATGTGTTAATTTGTGTGATATTATACAGACCATATAATTAGAAATCAATTGTAGTTATATTTAATAAAATCCATTTTTTAATTGACACTGATAGACAGCTATTTCTTGATTTCTTGAGCATGTTTCTTAAATGTTGTAACATTGATCATAAAGTTTATGACTGAGCTAACACTTCTTAAGTCATTTTTTACTCGGATACTAAGATATTATTGACTTTTTTGTATTATTATTGTTACTTAGTGATACGATCACAAATCAAGAACTGCACACATACAACAGTAGAACACTGCAAAGAAAAAAGGTGATGTTCTCATTCTGCCATACCTTTAAAGCAATATCAGAAGACTGACCAATTAGATGCTTAAGTTTTTGTTTGTTTTGTTAAAATTGCAATAAAAACAAGCTGTTTTTATCATTGTAAATATTTTCATTTTTGAGATCTATTTTATTTTTCCTTATACTGAAACATATCCTGCAACAGAGGGAACATTTAGCTAATAATCATAGACCAGAAACAAATTACACTTATTAAAAAATTTAAAACAATGGAAAGTGAGTTTTACTTCTAAAAATGGAAAGAACTATATAAATGTATTCTGTCTGTCATACAGTTATTATAGATAAATATATAAATGAATACATAAACATATAAATGAATATTTACATATAATTACCTTTTGACAGACAAAATGCATGATATATATTATCAAGGAGATTGTATGGAATATGAGTTAAAGGTTTTGGATTTAAGAGTCTTAAATTTTTTTTAGATACTATCATTGTTATTTTCTCCATAAATTCACCAATATCTATTATTACTATTTTAATTTACAGAAACGATTTACCAAATTACATTAGCTCAGGAACAAAAGACAGATTATTTGCAGATAACTGCATAATATTTGGAACTAATTAATTAATGTATGTTATTATATTATAAAGAACTATTAAAACACTTTATCCAGTAAAAATGCACTACTGTTTACAAAGTTACTGCATAAATAGCAAAGTAAAGTGCTGGAAAAATTTGGGGAAAAAAGGAAGTACACTAAAAGTGCTGAGATGAAATAAAAAAGAGATACACTTGTGATGAAGTCAGTGGGAAGATAAGACAATACATTGTGTACTATATATGGGAAATGTTTCTAGGCCATGCTCAACACAAAAACTACCAATACATGTGAATAAAAAGAGCATTGCCCAGTGGGTAAATCTAAAAGCAGGTTAAAAATAATTCAACAATGCCATTAAGTGTCAAGGATGCATTAACTAATCATAAGGACCAAGCTGCTAAAATTTTCCTCTAAACATCAATAGATTTTCAGGATGTCTAGAGACTATCAAATTAAAGTGCTACAACTCACTTTTCTAAAAGAGCCTTGGCGATACCTTCTGGCCTCCCTTCATTCATATTATATAAAGCTCTTAAGACTGGAATGGGAATATCCAATTCTGTATGAATGGCCTGAAACAGGAAAAATGAACTTAAGCCAATCATATTTTATTAAATGATCCAATAAATATTTCTATAATCACTAATCGCTGACTTGCTTTGAATGACTGCAGTAGGAATGAGTCAAATGTGTGTTTTAATTGTTTTTTCTATTCAACTAATATAGATGAAAATAATGCAAGTAGAAAACTATTCAGAGGATGTTTTCTTCAACCTCAATGTGTCTTTTAGTTGTAAAAGTTTTCATACATTCTGTCTAAGAAGAATATTTTTATTTCATTTGTTGAACCCTACATGTGTATAAATGATGAACAGTCTTTAAGTAGCTTTAAAAGAACAGCCAAGCAGTTACGCAAAGACTGGTAAAAAAAAAAATTTACGAGGGATAAACATTTGTGTTCTGGGGGTGTAAATAAAAACGTCATTCTATTATGACAGGCCCTAAGAAATGATCATGTACAAATTTCATTTTTATATATTTCTCCTCTCTCCTGCAGATGTACTTAACAGAGTGAGGCTAAGTCAACCTGACACACAAGTTCAAGGACCAGGTATAAATAGTATACATGAAAGGAGATATTTTTTAAAGTCTTTACAAAAAAAGCCTTTACGGGTTCCAAAGGACTGTCAATGCCGGGAGTGAAAGTGGGGATAAGCACCCACTTTCCAAGAAATGCTCCCATGGCTTGCGTCTCTAAATGCCTCTGACAGTCAAATCCAGCTCCTGGCCTTCACGTGTGATTTTCCCAAAAATCCGGCGGAACCTGTTCTTACAAACTGACAGGAGAAGGGATGAAAGGTGGAACACTGGCGCCTCAAAACCAGTTTAGCTTCGTGTTGATGGGGCACGTCAGCCTAAATAACGCAACCCATCTAGGAGAAGGAAAACTCTGACTCCAAACCTCCACTCTGTGGCGATACTCCCCCGTGGAAATGACCAAGAGAAATAAATAACCCCACTGCCTTTCCACTTGCATTTCACTATATATATTTTTTAAAAGCCTGAGGAAACACCCAGCCTACACTAAATGCCAAGGAATTTAACGAAAAATCCATATGAGCTCAGACGTCGCCTCGTAAAAGGTCTGCGCATGGAAGTTTCTTCCAGGACTGCCTGTGATAAGTCAGCTACTGGAAATAAAAAACAGACTAGCAGCAAACACCTAAACCTTTTGCAACTCAACATCTTAGGCCTACAAAACAAGACAACAGAACTCCAACACATACTCAAGAAGCATGATATACACATAGCGCTACTGCAAGAAACACTACTGCCCAAGAAAAAAATAAACATCACAGGCTACACACAGTACAGATGCCTTTGCACCAAATGCCAGGGAATTATGACCCTCATAAGAAACGACACAAGCCACAGTAAAACAAATACAGAACAATACAGACATCAACGCAGGAAAAACTTCTTTGGAGAGGAGGAACAAAGTGCACCATCAAAAACTACTATTGCCCACCATCATCAACAGCAGAAATAGACATACAACTACCACACTACACAAGGACAATAATAGCTGGCGACTTCAATGCACACACACCTTCCCTAGACTACCCACACTACAACAAGTGTGGCAAAGAAATAGAGGATGTAACAAATGCCTCTAACCTACAACTTCTGCAAAACAAAACTTCACCTCCAACTTTCCTCCACAGAGCACACAACACAACTAGCAGACCAGACCTAACTTTTATCTCTACAGACATTACTGACTCTTCTAAAATAACAGTACTTGAAGACATAGGTAGTGACCACAGGCCTATACTCCTCAATATTGGAACGCCAGGTAGATACCAATCCAGCAAAACAACTAGATGGAACTATAAAAAAGCTAACTGGGCAGCTTTTTTACAAGAAACAGACACAAGACTATCAAGCATAATAGAGACAGACGTCAATTCAACCTACACAACTATAGTCTCCAACATCTTACAAGCAGCAAAAAAACACATCCCTCGAAGCCAAGTTAAGAAATACAAACCTTTTTGGACACCTGAATTAGATAAATTAGTGAGAGAAAGAAACATGGCCAGGAAGACTATAGAAAAAAAACTCTACTAGAGAGAACAAGACAACGTACAACAAATTGACAGGGCTTATAAAATACAAAATTAAAACAGAAAAAAAGAAAAAGTGGACCACAACATGTGAACAACTAGATCTAAACAAAGATGGTCAAAAGGCCTGGACCCTTCTGCACCTGCTAGCAGGAAAGAAACAAATAACAAACCCCCAACCTATAAAAGGCACTGATGACATAATAACAGAAAACCTTAAAAAGGCTGAAACCTTCAATAAATATTTTCCAGCATTAACAAGTCAAAGCCAAGAAAACAACTGGACCAGGCCTTCAGTAATATCTTAAAGAAAGAAGAAAAAGCTCCAACAGTCAACTGTCAGATCTTTGACACTCCCTTCAATCTACATGAGCTCAATACTGCCCTAAAAATCCTCAAGTCAAGAAAATCCCCTGGACCCGATAAAATAAATGAAATGATTCGGGGACTAGGACCACAGGCCCAAAACTGTATGATCAATAACTGACTTTATTGGTGGCTAGAAAGTACTTGCTCACTCCACAATGCACAAGCTGGCTTCAGGAAAGCAAGTAGAACAGAAGACCACCTCTTTTGTTTTATCCAGGACACAGTAGAAGGGTTTCATGAAAACAAGCACACTACAGCAGTATTTATAGATTTGCATCAAGCCTATGGTAGAGTGTGGAGAAAAGGTCTATTTTTGAAGATGAAAAAAATGGGCATCCATGGAAAAATGTACAGCTGGATCAGGGCATTCTTAAAAAACAGAACAATACAAACCCGATTCGAAGGTGCCATCTCTAGTAAAAAAAGTTTGGAAGAAGGACTACCACAAGGTTCAGCCCTTAGCTGCACTCTCTTTCTAATCTTCATGAACGACCTCCCAGACCTCATTTCGGTCAATAAGGCACTTTATGCAGACGACCTTTTAATTTGGACTACAGAGAAATATCCAGTGCTGACTAGATCCAAACTAAATAGAGCCCTCACAACTATCTCCACATATTCAAAATTATGGAAGATGGAAATAAACAAAGAAAAGTCAGTTTATTCAATCTTTAGCCACAGCAACAAAACAGCAAAAAGAAACTACATCCTAAAAATATACTCTCAGCCAATAAATAAAGAAGAAAATCCAACATATCTTGGTGTAAAACTAGACCAAAGACTGTCTCTAAAACACTTTATGGCAGATTTAAAAGAAAAGGCATCACAAAGATTAAACATAATAAAACACCTAGCAGGAACATCCTGGGGAGCTGAAAAGAAAACCTTAAGACAGTTATACACTGTATATGTCAGATTTGTAATAGATAACTGTCTCTCCATACAAGTAGCTGCCAACAAAACCTATCAATCATCATTAGATACAATCCAAAACCAAGCCTTGCGGCCAATTAGTGGAGGTATGAGAACTACTCCCACAGCAGCCTATGAAATAGACTCCAATATTGAACCTCTTAAGTTAAGGCGCAACAGAGCAGCATTAGAAGCTATTGAGAGATACAGAAGGTTGGAGGACGATCATCCAAATAAATTACACAGAGAAATAGGAAAAACAACCAAAAAAAGCAAAGGACTCTGATCCAACTTACTGATGAACTAGCCCTAAAACACCACCTACCCAATAACAGAGAAAAAATTACCAGGTTTTCAAACATTACACCCGGACTAAACTACAAACAACCAACCATCAAAACACATTTACTAAATAACACCTTAACAAAAGAATCTAATCCACTGGAGCTCAAAGTAGGCACGCTTGAAACAATTGAAAGCAATAAAAAAACAGCTATCCATATTTATACAGACGGATCGGCTTTCAAAGCTACCATCAATGCTGGTCTTGGTGCCTTCCTGGTCTTCCCTAAAAATAAACACTTTGAGATAAGCGCACCCTGTGGTGATTACTGCTCAAACTTCCAAGCCGAAATTGAGGCAATTACCATAGCACTACAGACAGTGAAAACAAAATATATGAAGGAGTGCAACCACCATCAGATATTGTTGTCTTTACAGACTCCCAATCTACTCTGCAAGCACTTAACAGCAGCACCTCAAACAGCCCAAGAGAGTTGACAACACTAATTGTGATATAATCCATCAGATGATATCAAAATTAAATATCAATATCACACTACAGTGGATCCCTGGACACATTGGCATCATGGGAAATGAAAAGGCAGATCAGCTATCAAAGGCAGGTTCATCTATGGAACAACCAGATAGACCTGTTAACTACCTCACCCTAAGGTCAATGTTAGTCAACAATCACAAAGAGAAGTGGCTCAACCAATGGGCATCAGGAAACACAGGCAGAGCCATGTACAAAGAAATGACTACGCCTAACAAACTGGACAGTATTAACTTCCTCCCCGCAAAGAACAATCTACAATCTTCCAACTAAGAACAGGACACACACCACTATTGAATTACCACCTGAACAAAATAAACTCCACACAACTACCCCTTTGCAGACACTGCGCCCACCCCTTTGAAACCGTAAACCACATCCTCTTTGAATGCCCCTCCCTAATCCACGTTAGGCAGACCCTACTTCCACTACAGCCCAACATAACCAACACCCTGTACGGCAGTGCTGAACAACTGAAGAAAACAGCACACTTTTTTTCCTTGGCACAGTCTGCAAAAGAGCTCACAGCTCAGCAGCAATAAAGCTGGCTAGAAGAAGAAGAAGAAAGCCTTTACTAAACTATAACATATTACCCTTCTGAACCACAATAGAGAATCCAAGAAATCTTGGACAACACAATCAATAACTGAAGGAGAAATAACAGAAGAAGTGGAGAATGTTTGAAGAACTCTGTCAGGAGCAAATGTTTTTCTTCCTTTCACCCATCAGTTTGTCTTCCAGATTTGTTGTTTCTATTTCTTTTCCTAGTAAAGACCAAATGAAAGAGTATTGAACTACATAAAGAGACAACAGACCAGTTGGGACAAACTCACATTGAGAAGATCTTTAGTGGCTTGATCCACTGCTAATGATCCCCATCCATTCTCTAGCTCACTGGCTTTTGGCTTATCTTCAGCCTGTTCTGGGGGTTCATCCTCTTCATCCGACTTGTTGGGTATCTTCATATTCCAGTCACTATCTTCCTCCTCAATGCTGGTGCTTTCAGACAAGGAGTCCATTTCATCATCAGAGCTGCTGGAGGACGTGCCGGATATTAAAAGAGCTGAATCCTCATTGTCCTTGTCCCCTATGACCTTCCCGCAATTTTCATAAGTATTATCCTTGTCAGTGGCGGCTGTAAGGTGGTCAACTTCCATGTGGTCTTCTGGTGTCTTATTCTTGAGACTGTTGAGCCTGTTCTTTTTAATGGAGGACCCATCATGGGTGTAACAGATCAGGGCGAGGACCTAGTGATCAAAAGGATAAAAGTTAATGGAGTGGAAGATTTTGTCAATGAAATTTAAGATATTTAAATGTAGTGGCTGATGCTTTTTGTGTGTGTTTGTTATAAAGGGAAACAACGGAATCAAATCTCAAACAAAATAAACATTTAAGGAAAGAAAGAAATCCTTTTTGCTGACTCCACAAAAATATTTTTAGAAAAAATGTTTGTGAATTATAAATTATAAGATATTTATAAGGCAATCATCAATCAATGACCTTTTATAAAATACAAAAATGTGATTTATAATAATGAGGGATTTTATCCTCAAAAGTCATAAGGTTGTAGAACCTGACAAAGATTAAATGATAGTGCAGTTTATCACAAGGCTATGAAGACCATTAAGTGTATATATAAATAAATAAATAATGACTAGTTAAGTACAAAATGTTCTATGTACAAAACTGACAGCACAATAAGCAGATATATAACAAGTCCCTTTTAAGATTTCATCTCAACGTACAAATGACCTATATTTGTCTTGTTTCTATGGAACATGGTAAACACCAGTATCTCAGTTGACAACACAATGACCAATAGCCTCTAACAAATGTCAGGACTTATTAGAGCTGGGAAATCAGGGAAATCTCAACCTTGAATCTGAGCTCAAGTCCTACAGCCAAACAACTGAGTGATTTACCACCATACACCATATCTAACAAAGTCTACCCATAATTTTATTACTTGAACCCCAACGCTTGTGGGTACCTGACATTAGTTGGTAAAAGTAAACAAGGTTGGCTGTTGGGCTGGCCATATGACACCTTCATTAAACATCCACCATAGAAAAAGATAATCTTTACATTATCTGCCCTATAGAATGAAAGGTCTGAAAGGGGTGCCTTTTTTTTTTCTTAGCCTCTACTATTTTCACAAGGTCTGAAAGGGGAACTTTACTTTACTACTATTTGGTTGAGAAATTTCAGCACATTAGACTTACCTCCAGGTCCTTTAACAACCAGTTTTGGTTGAGTCCAGTCCCATTGCAGGCCAGGTACACCAAGGACTGGATGAAACCAGCTGTGAACACTTTTTTACCCACAAATTCCATTTTGTCACCTTTAAAACATTTGTTCAGTACCTTGAGTGCAAGTGAGAGAATCCAAAGGGCTTTCACAGGCACTTCTTCATCTAAAAGTGAACAAATAAATCTATGTGAGCTAGATAGCTGGTAACTGAAGCTTAGTCTATTTGTGAACTAAGATCTGACAAAACAAGAAGACAGCCTGCTCTCTCAAAACTTTTAAAATATCGAGCTATAGATGATTTTATAGGTTTTACATGTTTCGGATGTTCCTTCAGAGTTGAAGATTATCTACTTGCTAGTCCAAACCTCCCGCAGGATGATAGGGGATTGCAGCAGGCCTGCATTGAACTTAGGGCCATTGAGATGACCAAATAACAGTCCAGCATGCATACTGCATGACCAGGCAGTCATCTATTAATACCAACTCATTAAAAAAATATGCTGGAATAATTATTTTCTACTATGCTGGAATAATTATTTTCTACTGAAGAACTATCACAGGTTGACATTTGTCAGCATCATAAGAAGCATAATAATCTTAAATAACTAGTAGAATGATTTTAAAAATTCAAGGCAGTATTTGCTTTGGAAATTTGTGCTGAAAAGATTTACATTGTGACAGAAATCCAAAAGATTTAATGGCAGATATACATGTAAAACAAGATTAATAAGAGAGTTTGTGTGGGGAAAAAACTCAGATGCTGCTCCTGAAGGCTCCACCTATGGGTCATCTGTTTGGTAAGTAATGCAAGTAAATGCATGAATCTCAAAAGCTATGAACAAACTATCAACAACCACAACCCTCTCTCCCTCAATACAAAATACAAAAGTGTATTGTTTGGCCAGCAGACGCCATTATTATAAATGAACTGTTATGATGATATGAATAAATGATCATGTCATTGATGGTTGACAGATAAAGAGGCTGTTGCATGGCTAGTTTCTCATTCATAGCTTCTGGAAGAGGTCCCGGTCTAAGGGGCCTTAGCCAAGGGTAACAACAGATAAATTAGTCATAAATAACACTAAACACTGTTTTGTTTGACTAAATCTTGTTCTAAAAATCCATAAGAAACCTTTCATGACCTTGTTTCTATTTCATCACATTGCGTTTGAAAATCAAGCTTTCACAATATCATGAAAGTTTTAAAAATCCGTTATTATTTAGTTAAACTTTCCTCAGTAAACACACCACAACAGAATAGAAAATAGAATAATAGAATTGTAGATGTGACTGATTTTGTATGGGAAATGGTAGAAATGACGGGTTCAAAATTTTTACCAGAAAGAAAGTGATTTGATATAATTTTGTAAAAAGTTATTGAAATTTAATTCAAAAATAGTAGTACACTATGAATAGGTCAACTAAAAATTCAGAACATGGAAAATATTGACAGCGAGAAAAAGTTCAGTGTGTTGCTACTAACTCCTTTGTACATTGAAGTTATTATCTAAAAGACGTGAGTTGAGACAGTCCCCCCCAGTCACTTACTTAATTTAATTTTGTTGACTGTGTTGACAACAAAGGAAACAAATTTGGAAATACTCTCAGGCTCCAGAACATCCTTGACCTCAGAACAACAGGTCACATGTTCATCTTTCACCTGAAAACAAAAATTGTCATCTAGAATAGAAATGCTTTAAAAAGATGGACAGTAGAGTAGAGGCAGAAATTTTTACAATCAGATGGTTTTTCACATTAATTTATTAACTTTGTATGCTGTTAGATGATTTATTTTAGATGTATGATTATGTTACCCATGTAATACATAATTTTAGAAAATCAGGCATCATACACTTAGTATATTTAATAAGCATCAATAGTTCTACTAATAATGCTTGGAAAAAACATTGTGATCAAATTACATTTCTATGAATGTGGATAAATAAAGGTATTTTCATTCAACTCAAAGCAGTCACAAAGAGTAAGATATCTAAAGAGCAACTATCTCTCCTTTGAAAATAAAAGTATATTCATGTACCATTGTAATTTCAAATATTAACACTACAATTATGCTTCTTTCTTACTGTGTGTCTTTTCCTTGTCTTCAAGTCAACTAAAAGTGTTTGGTACTTGTCTGGGAAATGTTTCAGGACCACGCCACTCTGGTTGTCCAGTGAGGTGTAATTATAGTCCACTAGTGTCCCTGTGGTGAGTAGCTGTAATAGTCAAGTTTTTTTTAGAGGAGTAAAATTTGCAACTTAGAAAATATAAGATATAGTTTATACATTTGTGACGATACGAAACTTGCATACAAAAATTCATTTGAGTTGTTCCCAGCAAACCGTGAGAAACTTTTATTTTTAACTTTATCAATTATTTTCATGTCCACTCATACTTAATTTCTTTTAGGATTTATCTCCCCTCGCACTGTTTCTCACGGGACGAATCTCGACGTAAAACATTAAATAGCCTCTCTAGGGCTAACTTTTAATTTTGACCGCTGTGCAGGTGACTAGCACACAATAGTCGCTGCACCAGCGCTACACGCAGCGGCCTAATAACTTTTCACACCTATTCTCCCCCCCCCCCTCGCAGGATACGCATCGCTCTAAGATTAGCATTGCACTCGGGCTGGACAGATACATATTCGCTAAAGACTTTACTCTCACGGTAGGCAACGAATATTGACCATAAATCTGACCTGACGACTGACATCTCCGGTACATCGATACATGTGAGAGAATCACCTTGCTTTCTTCCCCACCTGTTAAACAAAATGCCCCAACTATATATATAGAGAGAGACCAAAGCATTCCAAGTTAGGCCCACTAGAATTCATTCAGTCTCCTCTGTTAGGAAGTTTATTAGTGAGGTTTCATTAGAGACAAACGTTTAAGTGTAAACATTTTACTATACTTATTTTATCTTATAGGAATGTGTGAGTACACATTAGTACACAACCACGTTCCCCGTCATTACATTGTGACTTTATTATGTATGTATCTTGTACTATTTTATGTTGATGCTATATCTTCATATAGTATTATTAATGCCGCTATGGTTGTCTACATTTGAAACTATAATTATTATATTTAATTTGTTATGTTTCATCCATTCCTGTATTTTAGTGATTGATGTAAACAATAACCTTTCGTGAATCTAAGTACTGTCTAAGAACTTAGATCGCAGTGCTCTAAACTTACAGAGCCCATGTGAAATTAATCATTTCACATTTCTATTATATCCCTCATACATATTATTATGTCTCACACGCTTGTGAACTTATAGTTCCTTAGATGAGTTTCATTTTGATTAATTATATCAAACCCTTATACTGTATCTCGATCCCTAGTATTTTATTTTCATCTTATCCTTTAGTATATAATATGCTCATTCCCCATTTTACTATAACTGATTACTTATCGTCGTAATCAAATTTAATGGATGAATCTTGACTAGTATCATCCTACATTGTATGATAACACATACATTGTGGTTATCTTACTTGTATCTTTTTTGTTATTGAGTTATATGCATTTTTTTAGATTTTATACTTAATTGTCTTAAATGCCCTATTGGGATTGATACCAATGCCTGCATCTGAATGATTTCAAGGCATTTGGGGATCCCTGCTCAATGCCTTTAGGAGGTTCCTAATTGTCTGTCTTATCCCCAGCCTGGTTGCTACTCCTGGTTGCTACACACGATTGCTACACCTGATTACTATAACTACCAGATCTCCATAGAAAGCTGTAACCGGAGCAGACCACACCAGATACCCCCCCCCCCCAATTATATACCTGTTAGTAAGAAGTCTTTGCATACTGTCCTTGGCCTTAGAATACTGCTCAGTGTCCACAGTGCCTTATACTGCCCAGTATCATCTGCCCAGTACCCGGCCCAAACTGTCCACTGCCCAATAGCTATTGCCTAATGCCGACTGATTAGAGCAACCTTCGCTGCAGAAGATAAACTGGTGTTGAGTTAGCACGGCTCTCTACAAGCTAGAGATCACAGCTGAGAGATCGTCCCACTACAACTTAGTCTGCAGCACCAACCCTCTCTCTGCTAAACAGGCAGCGGCCTCACCTTAGAGCTAGCTTGCCTACAGCATAGAGACTATCCTGAGCTGACGTCCTAAGACAGAGCCGGATGAATCATCCTTCTGAGTGCCAGTCCTTCGGCCGCCAGAAGACGACCCACGACCCACGGGCTAGCAGCTAAGAAAATAAGTAGCCAGACATAGGAACATTCTTCTCTTCCAATCACTCACCAATTAGCAATCCATGATGAGCAGTTATGTTAGATATTAGCACCTTCATTTCATTTCTTAATTATAATTTTATTTGATCATTTATCTTTTGTAAACTTTCACTTATTAAATTGTTTTATTTATAAACGTATAATATTGGTCTGTTCTTACTGTTAGTTGCGGTGTGCCTGTACAAAATCTTAAATGTGAGCGCGATAAATTATTAAAAGCTCCCCTAGACTTAAACAAACCCGCCAAAAATTAACAAATTAAACATCTCGTCACAACATTACATCATATGTAAATGAATTTTTTTTAAATGTACCTCAGGAAAACCAGCAATAACAAACATGGGAAAAATGGATGAATCAGTGAGACTCTGAAACAAAAACAGTGACGACAATAAGGCTAATGATTCAAATTGGTTTTTATCAAATATAGGACAGTAATGTTTAATGTAATGTTTATAAGCCTTTAAAGTTAAATTCTCTTTTTTAAATGAATAATATATTGTATAGGACAGAGATTTAGCAATATTATCTGGTGGACAAACTAAAAGAAAGACACTGCATTACAAATAAATTTATGTCATAATGTTTTGCTCTTATAAAATCCCTGTTACTCTGAAGTAAAGGTCTTGATAAACAATGTTTTATTTACATCTTTCAAAGTCTGCACACAGAGAGAGACATGTTCCTGGACAGCAGGCTTCCACTCTGGCGTGTTGAACAGCATCTCCAGCATCCTGGCCACTGAACATGACCACTCCAGTCCACTCCTGCAATCAAAGATTGTATTCATTTCATTTACATTTCTACTTTTAACAAGGGGGGCATTGTGGCAGAGTGGTAAAGCTTCTGGCTTCCAATATGAGGTGTACTGGGTTCAAATATCTGTGAAGACGGGGATTTTTAATTTTGGGATTTTAAGGGTGCTTCTGAGTCGACCCAACTCTATTGGATACCTGGCATTAGTTGTGAAAAGTAAAGCGGTTGGTTGTTGTGCTGACCACATGACACACTTGTTAACCATCGTCCATAGAAACAGATGACCTTTACATTATCTGTTCTATAGATCTCAAGGTCTAAAAGGGGTATTTTGTTTGTTTGTTTGTAAAATGTTTTACATGTTTTGGATGTTCCTTCAGAGTTGAAGATAATTTATTCCTAGTCTGAACCTCAGGCAGGATGACAGAGGATGGCGGCGGGCAGGGTATGAACCCAGGACCAAATAATAGTCCAGCTTGCATACCACACAACCATCCTTTTACTTTACTACATTGAACAAATGAACAAGTAACAAGCATTCATCATTTTCTAATCTTATACATCACAGACATTGCTTCTAGCTAAATTATAAGACCTCATTTACAATGCCTCTCATCTCAAAGCCAAGAGGCTTATTTTCTTGGAGTTAAAAATAAATCATTGGCAATATTTGAAGTATTTATAAAAATAAGTTGTTTCTTTTCAACTTACTTTTCAAAAGCCTTTGCTCCGATGGAGAACAAATAAGAAATGGTCTGTAACCCATCAATACCACCCATGCTTTTTGTTTCTTCACCCATAAGTCTGGTTGTCGACCTGTCAGCCATTTGTAGTAAAGACATTGTTCTTTCACGCTGCAGATTAAGTACAGTAAATCATTCTAGAAATGTGAGGATCTAAAATTGGATGCAGGTGGATAGGCATAGGATGTAAGAATAATTAAAAAAATGATTTTTCACTATTAATTGTGCATCCTAATAAAGGGTTTATTTTAGTTGTTCAATTAAGTAACACACAAAACAAAATCTAACACCAGAAATTATCAAACGAGATCTATTAGATTTATTGTAAAAAAGTGCAAAATATTAAACCAAATTTATATACAAAGTTTTTACATTTTTAACAACTTAAAGAAACAAATTCAAATCTCACATTTGTCTCGGTGCTGGCCAGTAACCTTCCCATTAGTCTCAAAGCTAAATGTTGTGTGTTGAGTTCATGGCCACGGTCACCCCTGCAAACATATTAGACGGTTTGTATTTTTTTCTTCATTTATTTAATGTTTTGTTTAATTAAAAGAACAATTCTATGAACAGAAACTAATTTACCTGGATACTTGGAGCAAATGGATAAGGAAATCTTCTGTGCAAAAGTTAAAGCCCATTTCAACTGTCGGAGCCTTAAAAAAAAAAAATTGCACAGACATTCAGTACAGCCTGTCCCAGGAGACCATAAAAAAAAAAATGCTCCTACATTAGACTCACTATTTACAAACTCAAGAAGATCTAAAGCATAAGGTACAAAAAAAATTTAAAAATTAGACTATCTGGATTTTGGACACAAAAAGAAAACATAACACAAATACAAATTAGATACTATTAGTTCATGTTTCATGTATACACTGAAGTTCCACCGATACTTATCAATTAAATCATTTTTCTTAAAATCTGATTATCCAGAAGAACAAAATGTAGGTATTGCCTCTAATTGATCTCAGTGCTTAATGAACATACCTTCTTCTCAAAATGAGGTGCCACAGCTCCTAACAATCCCATAATTCTTTCTTGGGA
Source organism: Biomphalaria sudanica (assembly GCA_036873155.1). Classification (NCBI taxonomy): domain Eukaryota; kingdom Metazoa; phylum Mollusca; class Gastropoda; family Planorbidae; genus Biomphalaria; species Biomphalaria sudanica. Next base: position 955,570 of record JAZGLO010005595.1, on the reverse strand, counting down.
GTGAACGGCAAAAGTTAGTTCTAGACGCTTCTCTGTCAGAACATCTTTCAAAGTCTCTAACAAAATATTATGATTTCATTGATTATAAAATCAGATTATTCTTCTAACTCTAATTTGTAAGAACTTTTGAGTTGACTTTGAACAGGACTCACCATCCCCTTCTCCTGTGACATGGTCCAGGCATGAGGTGGCCAGCTCAATACATTCCCTCTGGAGATGACCTGCTATCCTGATGTAGTCCGAGTCAATGTAGGGTGTACCAGTGTCTGTGCCATAGGCCAGGTCACTGAGAGAGAGGGTGAGAGAGGTGTACAGAAGCCAGACATGCTGGTGGATGTAGGCCTTGAGAGATGAGTTGCTGGACTGACTAGTCATGACTGGATGCAAACACAGTGGCAAGAATGTAGGAAATCACAACAACATACACAACAAACAAACAAACAAATAACAACTGCTCCAAAACATTTTTTTTAATCAACAATTTAATAAAGAACTTAGTTTCACAAAGTTAGCCTCATAATCTTTTTCTGTATAACCTTTAAAATTTTTCTTCTATTCTAATAAACTGAATTTTTTTCCCTTCACAAACATTAAAAGGACATTAATTTGAAATAAAACAATGTACTAAATTTTTTACATCTTAAAACTATAATTTAAATCAGCTTGGCGGCTAGATGCTATTTTTAACTAGAACAAGCGTTCTTAACTTTAATTCATTTCAACAGATTTCTAATCCTGAATTTCTAGGTTACCTGACAGTTAAATTCAAGAGATATTGCAATATGGACTTTAACATCAATGTGCACAAAGGACTAACCTTTAACCATAGGAACTTTAGTGACATCATGTGCATCTGAATGACTGGAAGAAATGCAACAATTTTGTATTGTAAGCAATCAGTCTATCAGAAAATGATGAATAATATCTTAAATAATCTTTCTTAGCTAAATATGTGAAGGAAACATATTACAAATTTAATTTGATAAAAGTGGGAATATAGATGTGGTGAAATAGTTAGTATTTGTTTATGTTTGTGTAACGTCGTGAGAATGTGTTCACAACATTGATTTAGTGTGCTACTATCCAAGTCTCTTTCGTCAGTTCATGTGTCGTTCTAGTTTAATAAAGCCTTGTTTTAGGTTACTCTTCAGTGTTCCTTTATTTCTTATTACAATAGAAAATAACACTAAATAGACTAACAAAGTCAGATTTCTTATTTTTGACATTGGGCAATAGGAACACACAAAAATCAGAACAAAAAGTTTTGGTGACAAACCTAGTTTTAGTTTAACAATTGGTAATTAACATAATTATCTTCTTTTTTGAAGCAACATCTGTAAAAGATATAAGATAAGAGACCAAAAAGAGTTGGGTTTACAGCAAAGAGAGTTGGGTTTACAGCAAAGTCTATACAAACTTTTGATGTTTCAATACCAGATTTGATTGCATATGAAAGAAATGTGTTTAAAAAGACAAGATGAATGTCTAGCATTTAATTTATTAGAAAGATAGCATAGCAAGTTTATAAATAAACCCTAAATCATTGCCCTGTAAGGGAGTTTCCAGATAAACAAGCTACCTGTCGACATAATGATTCCAACTTTTGAGAAAGCATTGTTTCATATATTAAATTTAATTTAAAAAAAACACTACAAGCCTACCCTGAAGGAAACTTGTGCTTTAAGTGACAGCCCAGGCACAGGTCAAAATCATCACATTCATTGCAATGTATTCTGGTGCCAACAATGAAGGCCTGGCAATGATTGCATTTGTATCTGATAAGAAGATAATGTAATAATAGAATTACTTGTATATTTACCAAAATTAACATTTTGTTCATAATTTATGCACAGATATAAGTACAGTGGAGGAAGCACAAAGAAAAGATCGTCCAAGAGAAGCTGGCTGGATAACATAAAAGAATGGACCGGCCTCTCTCTTGATATCCTACTAAGAACAGCTGCTGACATGGAAAAGTGGAGGGATTTGGTTATTAAGTCAGAGCATCCTTATGACTCAAGGGACAGATGATGGGCTATCTCATGACTAAAAACTTACACAAGATGGGCTATCTCATGACTAAAAACTTACACAAGATGGGCTATCTCATGACTAAAAACTTACACAAGATGGGCTATCTCATGAATAAAAACTTACACAAGATGGGCTATCTCATGAATAAAAACTTACACAAGATGGGCTATCTCATGACTAAAAACTTACACAAGATGGGCTATCTCATGACTAAAAACTTACACAAGATGGGCTATCTCATGACTAAAAACTTACACAAGATGGGCTATCTCATGACTAAAAACTTACACAAGATGGGCTATCTTATGACTAAAAACTTACACAAGATGGGCTATCTCATGACTAAAAACTTACACAAGATGGGCTATCTCATGACTAAAAACTTACACAAGATGGGCTATCTCATGACTAAAAACTTACACAAGATGGGCTATCTTATGACTAAAAACTTACACAAGATGGGCTATCTCATGACTATAAACTTACACAAGATGGGCTATCTCATGACTAAAAACTTACACAAGATGGGATATCTCATGACTAAAAACTTACACAAGGTGGACTATCTCATGAGAATCTCGATGTTCTTCTGGCTCCACACCACCCGAAAAACAGGAAGTGCACAGATCCATGTCCATACACTGTAGACACCTGTACCTCCTACCTGGCAATGTAACACTGCACCCATCACAGCTAATTTCTACATCCAGCACATCTGAAAATCTGGCAACAAACATCTTCACTGCCTGAAACAGATTAAAAAAATAAAAGTATTAAAAATTATTTTTCGTTTGAAATATAAATACATACCTTTAAGATATTTTTTTTTGTTTGAAGTACTTATGTGTTCCAATGAATTTTTAATACAGAAATAAAAAATTTAATAAAATTAATGATACTATTTCTCTTATGATCCATTGTTTCATGCCCCTAAAACTCAGAAGGAAGCTCTTATTGCTCTGAGGATGACCTTGACTTTGTCACTCACTTTCTTATCATCCTTGATGTTCTCCTTATGCTTAAACCAGCTGTTGATTTCTTCCATCTGTTTAATCTCATTGTACCACTTCATAGAGCGCTCATACTCAGCAACCTCTTCTTCCACCTTCAGGTCTGTTGAGATGTAATCTCTCATTTTGACTGTGGCTACAGAACATAATGAAAGGAATGAGCCAGATAGGATCAAAAGTCAATAGACAAGTTTTGGTGCTTTTAACTTTTTCAAAAACTCATCAAGCTGAAAGACAATTGACTGGCAGGGTGGCTGAGTGGCATACACCGCTTGACTACCTAACAAATATTTTTAAAAACAAAGTTTATCTAGGGAAAAGAACCCCAATTCACTGCCATAAATCTCAATACTGCAGCAATATGTTTTTTTCTAAATTAAACAAAATTAATTAATTACCACCAATTGATTCACTAATTGGTTCAATTTTTTATTGATCCGTATATTGTCATCAACAATGAAAAATTATGTTAAGTTTCAAGTTGATACTAAAATGAGAAGTGAGAGTAAAAAATGTGTACAACATGTTACAAGGGCAATAACTCCACATGTACAGCCACATATTCCAATAAGTAGCATTTTTGTCCCTTTTTTATACCAAACAAAATAATTAATAACCAATAATTAATTAAATAATAAGTTAATTTTTTTATTGATTCATGTTTTGTTAGGCCCAACAAATAAATTTGTAAAGTTTCAACTGGATCCTAGAGTGTGAAAAATGTGTACAAAAAGTGTACCAGACAGAGTGACATAAGTTTTGTAAAAAGAGATCAAATTTAAACTACCATAAAAAAAAATTAAATTTTCCAACCCCCATTTTCTCTACAGACTGACCTTTAGCAATGTGAAGATACAACTGAGGAAGATGTAGCTCACTCACAAAGGACAAGTCATAGGGCTGTGGAATAAACAAAAGAACAATGACTCTTTTCATAGCAAAGATATAGTATAGAGACATTCTGTATGGTATAGAGACATTCTGTATAGTATAGAGACATTCTGTATAGTATAGAGACATTCTGTATGGTACAGAGACATTCTGTATGTGCTGGCCATAAAAGAAATTCTATAAGCATGAACTAGGATGTGTTATACTTATCCAACTTCTATTTTATATAACAGTTATACATAACATTTTAAATTTGGATCACAGTTTTGGTTAGAGTTAAGTGTAACATTGTGTTCATTCACATTATTCTAAATGTTAGGTCAATTATCAAATAGTATACAACAAATTCATTAGTTAAGCTGAAATGCTCCAAACTTTACCTGCCATTCAATGTCCAACAAATGAAGCAAAATACATTGAAGAAAATCATAAGCTGGCAGGACTTTACTGAAATACAGACATAGTCTTAGAAAAGGAGGAGCTAAAAGTATTCTTATTTTTTCATTAAAGAAGATTTTGTTATTTAAATGTTTTGATTACAAAAGTTATCAGTGCAATGTTGTTGTTGTTGTTTTTTTTGCTAAATTATTTAATTTAATTTTTTTTTTGTAAACATTTTTAAGACCATATTTAAAATAATTATTTTTTTTTTTGGTAACAGTAAATTTAAACCAATAGCTTAATTCAAGAATCCATGAACATTTTTAGTTACTGCTTCAATCTTGAAGACCTAAACCTAACCTGTCCTGAGGTTGACTGTCTGCCTTTTTGAAAGCATCCACAAATCTGTTGACCAGGGTGTAATATGTTGTCCTGACCTTGGCCTCTTGCTCTAGGCCACAGCCGTCCAACCCGTCAGCATAATGCTTGGTAAACTTATCCTGGTATGCAAACATCTCACGGAAAAACAATACTATGGGTATCTGTTCCATGAAAGAAGTAAAGGGCAGTAAAACAAAAAAACAATTATACAAAATAAGTTGTTTGCAATTAAATTATGTTGAAAATGTTATAGGTTAAAATGACATACCTTGAATGGGTCATTGTAAGACATTATCCTAATCATCTCTGCTGCAAACAGGTAAACCTCACTGATGGCTGCTGCAAATTTCGTGCGCTCTTGTAACATCTGATGAACACTGAAGACAAAGAACAGTTACTCTAAACAAAGCATATTGTGATCAACTTGAGTGCACAAACATCTAAGATTGCAGATGCCATACACAACAGTAGTAGAAAAAAGGGTGAAAATGCAACAGCGCCTGGTGATTACATATGCCCAACCTGTGATCGCAGCCATGTATCAAAGATTGGCCTCTTTAGTCACAAACAAAGGGAAAAGATTGTCTCTCTAGACATAACATGCCATGGCCAAAGTATAAATTCCTAATAAATATACATCAAATTTAAATAAAAGACAAAGTAAACAAAGAGATAAGAATAACCTTTCAGCTGTCCAGGCTTGATCTTGTGTAAACTCCATGACAAGTACAAAGGAAGGAAACTTTTCTAATACCTCATTCTGAAAAATACATTTGCACAATAAAGCCTAAGATAAAGACATGTTTTCCGACATATGTACACTAGTTGTAGACTCCTAGGGTAGCACAAATTACTTTATCAAATACTGTCCATTCTAAATTGTTACATATTGTTTGTGTAGACTAGCTATGTGATAAAAAAAATATATATTGTTATAGCTCTGGTGGTGGTGCAGATAGGGGTAGTAGTGTATGAAGTTAGTCCACACAAAGTGCCCCAGACCAGCACTAGATGAGCAGTCAACCGTAGCAAGTAGCGACAGTCAGCCGCAACGAGTGACAACACAACGGTTCAGAAGGAATAGAACTTAGGCCGGTCTCTTCAGATGTAAGTACAAGGCAATGTCTTGATCTTGATCTGCGAGCCCAGTGTGTGTAGTCAGTCCTGAACAGTTGAACCCAGTGCAAGTCTGGGACGAGGTAGAGAGGTCAGTGCAAGAGTTGATATGGCAGTACGATTGTTAATAGAGAAATATTTGTACAGTCTGTGTTAAGTGTTGCCAATTATACAGTTTTGGCTGTGATTTATTGGACATTTAAGTGTTATGCTACTTTGGAGCCCTGAGTTGTCAAGTTCTTTAACCTGGTGTTGTCGTGTGGAGATGTTTGCAAAGAGCCTGGATAGTAAGAATCGTTACTATACAATCAGAACAGGAGAAAAATTGGCTTACATGCTCACCAATTTAGAAGAAGCTTTTAAAGCTTAGGACTTGCCAGTGGAATGCATTGGGTTGAGCAACTAAGAAATTATGCTATTGACAGAATATGTGACTAGATGCAGAGTTGGCAATTTATTTATGTTGTACTGTGTGTGAAAAAGTATTTGCCAACTGGCTGAATGTTTTTTTTTATTTCAAACAGGAATATTCAATCAGTATATAATTATATAATGCATTTTTGATGTTGTTCATTACTGTTGTTCTAACTCATGTGATAGGTTTTTATTTTTTCATTTTATAATAAGCCTGCTGTACTTCTTACATTATTTTTAGTCAAGGAGAGAAAGCCATTCATAGTGTCACATGCAGAATACAAAAAGTCCAAGCAGGCAAACACTATTCAATAAGTCAACAAGTAGGCACTTTATAAAGCAATAACTGAAGATTATTTAAACACATTATAACCATTTTCAACATTTTTTTTAGCAAAGTTTTGAGCTTGATTATTCAAATATTCTATTTACACAATTCTGTAATGATAAAGTGACTAAAAAAAAGTAAAAATGTAATAAAATACTTTTGGATTATGCAATTTTTTAAATATTTTATAATGTTAATGGGATTCAGTTTTTCTAAATCAACTTGACACTATGATGTGACTCAACACTATGATGTGACTCAACACTATGATGTGACTCAACACTAAGTCTTACTCTAACAACAGGCCTTTTGTTTCCTGCTTTCTTCAGAGCCATCTGCTTGAATGACTTTGATCGAAGCTAAAAACAAATGTAAATAATGAAGAAATTCAAATTTCATTCTAACTACAAAGTAGATATTTAAGGATGTATTTATACAATATTTTAGTAGCATCATTATAAAGAGTTTTTTTTTATAAGAGCAAATGAAATATATATATCTAAATAAAAAATAAAAGCAACACAGAAAAAAATGTTGACTAATTTACTAAACAGATGTAAATAAACTTGGCTATTGACCTCATTTCTCAGCTGCACTTTGGTCAGTCCTGCAAACTTGAGTAAATAAAGTGCTTTGGTAGCAAACAATTCCGCTGAAATAATTCAATCAATTCAAATGGTTAGACACAGCAAAATGACATCTATGTTTGCATCATGTTCATAAGCAAAAAACACATTTTTTGCTAAATTTTGTTACAAATATATTATTTGTGTATACATCAAATGAATAAATCCCATCCCTTTAAACAGAAGTTGCATGATACACTAAGACCAAGGTTTTATTACCTGGGTCAGTGCCATCCACTTTGTTTTCAGCATTGTTCCATTTCTGTCTTTCATGAGCCTAGAAACAAAACGTAACAAAATCGAAATCTTGGAGCATAGAACATAGAACATTGTTTTGACTCATTCATTTAGTTATATCAGAATTGGAAATGTGATGTGAAGTAATGGAAATAATATACACAAATATACATATTATCAAATGTGTATTGAAAAGGGAAAATAGTTGTACTTGAGAATGTGATTTTATTAAATATCTTAAATGTTCAATATAGAATTGGAACTTTGAAAACACTTTGTAAAAGAAATGTTTTACAATTAATTATGAGAAATTATAGTTTATCATAGAATTTTATGTTTTGCTGAACCAGATTACTTTGTCCGTCTCAGCAGGTCAAATACATGTTTTATCACAATAGAATGAGATGTGTTATCACAATAGAAATTGATGTGTTATCACAATAGAATGAGATGTGTTATCACAATAGAATGAGATGTGTTATCACTTTCACTACAGTAGAATGAGATGTGTTATCACTTTCACTACAGTAGAATGAGATGTGTTATCACAATAGAATGAGATGTGGTATCACAATAGAATGAGATGTGTTATCACAATAGAATGAGATGTGTTATCACAATAAAATGATATGTGTTATCACAATAGAATGAGATGTGTTATCACAATAGAATGAGATGTGTTATCACAATAAAATGATATGTGTTATCACAATAGAATGAGATGTGTTATCACAATAGAATGAGATGTTTTATCACTTTCACTACAGCAGAATGAGATGTTTTATCACTTTCATTACAGTAGAATGTGATGTTTTATCACTTTCACTATAGTAGAATGAGATGTTTTATCACTTTCACTACAGCAGAATGAGATGTTTTATCACTTTCACTATAGTAGAATGTGATGTTTTATCACTTTCACTATAGTAGAATGAGATGTTTTATCACTTTCACTATAGTAGAATGAGATGTTTTATCACTTTCACTACAGCAGAATGATATGTGTTATCACAATAGAATGAGATGTGTTATCACAATAGAATGAGATGTTTTATCACTTTCACTACAGCAGAATGAGATGTTTTATCACTTTCATTACAGTAGAATGTGATGTTTTATCGCTTTCACTATAGTAGAATGTGATGTTTTATCGCTTTCACTATAGTAGAATGAGATGTTTTATCACTTTCACTACAGCAGAATGTGATGTTTTATCACTTTCACTATAGTAGAATGTGATGTTTTATCACTTTCACTATAGTAGAATGTGATGTTTTATCACTTTCACTATAGTAGAATGAGATGTTTTATCACTTTCACTACAGCAGAATGAGATGTTTTATCACAATAGAATGAGATGTTTTATCACAATAGAATGAGATGTTTTATCACTTTCACTACAGTAGAATGAGATGTTTTATCACTTTCACTACAGTAGAATAAGACAGAATGTTAATGGCCATGCATGTTGTTATTGACAGAGTTTGAGCTTACAAAATCACAGATGAAAAGTTCTTTCAATTTTCTTACAAATCAAAAAAAGACTTCCATTTTTAATTTAATTGAACCTTTCTATTACAATATAAGTTAAGAAAAAATTTATTTAGGAAATGCCAGCATAAGTCTTGGTTTAAGTAAACAACTGTCCCCTCCAAATATCTTTTTGTTTATTATCAACAACCATTTTATCAGATTATTTGATGGTAGCCTGACTGACCTGTCACCTGGTACTAGTTGTTACATCACAGCTTGAACATTTAATATTTTCTATCATGAGCAGTGTCCTTCAAAAGCTTTATTGCAATTAATAAGAAATGTCAGAAAGGTCAATGACAAGGTCCTGGACTATGTTCAAAAGTCTGAGTCATCATTTTATGGTCATATATGTAAATCTTTGGACTTTTGTTAGGTTGAGCTTTAACTAGTCTACTTTAAAAAAAAAAGATGTTCTGTTTGGGATATACATAATAAGGTCAGGGAAAAAATAAACTTTACAGATAGATGATGGGGTAGCATAGCAGTATAAAACTTGGATGTCCAAGTGTCATTTTATTTTATGATCAATGTCCCACCAGAGTTATCCTGACAGATTCTGCTGTGGTGTAGGCTTGAGCAAGACCTTCAGTTATCTCACTGCTTTTTACTGTGGAACAAAAAAAAGTTTGACAAAACAGACATTTCACTTTGAATGCAACTGTAACTCTTCTCATTCACAGTTTGACAAAACAGACATTTCACTTTGAATGCAACTGTAACTCTCCTCATTCTAAGTTTGACAAAACAGACATTTCACTTTGAATGCAACTGTAACTCTCCTCATTCTAAGTTTAACAAAACAGACATTTCACTTTGAATGCAACTGTAACTCTCCTCATTCAAAGTTTGACAAAACAGACATTTCACTTTGAATGCAACTGTAACTCTTCTCATTCACAGTTTGACAAAACAGACATTTCACTTTGAATGCAACTGTAACTCTCCTCATTCTAAGTTTGACAAAACAGACATTTCACTTTGAATGCAACTGTAACTCTCCTCATTCAAAGTTTGACAAACTTGTACAAAAACAGACAAATCTAGCTTACAAAACTTTTCCAGGTCCTCTCTCAGTTGCTGGCAATGCCAGACTAGGGCAGCAAATAGTGAGGTGATGGCAACATCCACTTTGTGACCTCCAACTACAACCTGCATCTTTGATTTGTTGGCATCTTTACACCTGGGGACACACAAATGTACTTTCAAAATATGGGTCACAAATTTAAAACAAAAATATCAGGAGAATTAGCTGGAGACCAGATTGCAGTTCATTACTGAGCACAAAATAGATTTGTGTATTGATCCCCCAAGAAAGTTTCAGTTAAAAACAAAGAAGAAAAAAAAAATTGGAATGTTGACCTACTTCATTAACAGTCTTATTTTAAGAAACAATCCATTTAATGTGAACAAATTACTTTATATTTACATTGGTATGTATACATGACCAGCATACAATATTATTATTGTCTCAGCAGGTCAAATACATGTTTTATCACAGTAGAATGAGACAATTTCATTTATTATCCTTTAGAGTTTTTGGAATGTTTCTTTTTTTTTTAAATAAAAGGTATACAATATAGCTAAGAAAGTAGCACTAGGTGAAGATTAAAAAAAAAAACCTGGACTAACTTGGATAAAAATCTGGCTGCCTGTTGTTTCAATTCAGTGTTTTCAACATGATTCTCAACATCAGGTCTTGAGTCATCTGGCTTCATTTCAGTCACAGCAACCACTTCCAACAGAAACAAATGTACCCTGCCTTCTTTCTCTGTAGCCTGGTGAAAGACGCAACAATTAGGGCTAAAAGGTACACACTAAGAAGGCAGAGAGCATAAGGCAAAAATAATGTACACTATTACCACATTGGGCCTAGGGACCATAATGTTCACACTGTCAAGAGCAAGGGTCAATAAAATAATAGGAAAACTAAATCTCACGATGCCTTAAAAAGAACTCATCCCCACTCCTCTACACCCTTGACGTACTTATTTGCCCAGCCCTCAACTCTGTGCACCCTAATAAGCCTCAGCTTACTAATTAGCCCAACCCTCAACTCTGTGCACCCTATTAAGCCTCAGCTTACTAATTAGCCCAGCTCTCTAATCTACACATTCTATTACGCATCAACTTACTAATTTGCCTGAGAGTGACCTCTGCAACTTCCCAACTGTGTAGCCTCCCCTGAATAAAGATGTCCACAAGTCACTCCTGAGAATTTGCTCTGAAGAGTTATCTAGCCCTAATGTTGCATTCTGAGTGAGAGCTGTAACAGAAACATGTATGGATGTAGATGCCACTGAAGAAAACTAAAAGCTAAAAACAATGTGATTAATGAAAACAAGATTTCTATCTAGAACCCAGTGTCATAGCTAGGGTGGGGGGAGGGGGGAATTTGAAAATCCCCTCAAATGAGTGTTCGAAATTGTTTTTTTTTACATTAAATATGAAATATTACACAAAATACAGGGGCCCCCCAACAAATTCTGTTCCCCCAAATGATGGTAAATTCCTAGCTATGCCACTGCTAGAACTAATTCTATTGTGTCACCACTTGTTTGCTTTCTATTCTTAAATTGTTATCCCATAGTCCTAAAATACAATCACTGTGTCTCATCAATGCTTACTTGGGTTTGAACTGAGAGTAGATCCTGCCAGCTGACCTAGTACTTTAATTAAACTTAGCTGTAAATCTGACATCCAAGAACTTTGTATATCTGGTGTACCAACAGCAGTCACCTAAGGAATAGAAATAGACAACAGCCTAACATCATTTGTTTCTGTAAACTAATTAATTGTATAGAATGCCAGCAATTAAGTGTATGTCATTTACAGTCAAATGTCTAAACAAAATATACAAACCATATTAACAAAGAACAAAATAGATGTAGACAAGATCTAGTTCAAATGTAGCATCTAAATATTTTCTACACTCAAAATATCATGTCTTTCTAGAAGGAGAGTGTAAGAAGATAGAGACAGATGAATGAAAGGAATTATACAATGGAATGAAGAAGACGTAAAACAAGATTGAAATGAATTGGTCAATAGGGACACTTGTGATGACCCAAAGTCAGTTCCCAGTGTGTTCAATAGTATAGATAATTTATTTAGTATTATTTCTCTAAGTACTGTAAGGTTTAAAAAAATGTCCTGAAGGGTGCTCTATAAATGACAATTTTTTATTCTTCATTTACACAACTGGACTGAACAGGATTATGTTGTATGCACTCTGGACTGTTGTCTCAATGGTCTGGGCTAAAACCCTGACCACCCCCATCCCCTACCTATCTGTGGGAGGAGAATGTAATAATCTATTCTGAAGAAACATCCGAAACATGTAAATCAAAAGGTTTTTAAAATCTGATTCCAAATACATTGCCTTTGAAACAATTTTCCACTAGAAACCTCCTGATTCAAGTGTTTAGCTGCATGGGGGTAGATTAGTTAATCCACGCTAATTCCCGGTCTATACTTACAGTGAACTTATAGCCCCATTCTGTGTTGCTGCTGTCACTATGGAAGAGAAAACCAACGTATGGTCCACTAAATGTCACTTTCTTCGGCCATTTTAATGTACCAACTTTCTGGTCAAATCTTAGTTTCAAACCTTTAGCATCTGTAAACTCCAAGTAATCATACCTAGACATGTGGAAAGGAGACTTTTTTTTAGAACATAGAATCATGTAGACATTAAACTTTCTTCAAACACAAGACTCATGTAGACATTAAACATTCTTCAAACACAAGACTCATGTAGACATTAAACATTCTTCAAACACAAGAATCATGTAGACATTACACATTCTTCAAACACAAGACTCATGTAGACATTAAACATTCTTCAAACACAAGACTCAGGTAGAGATTAAACATTCTTCAAACACAAGACTCAGGTAGACATTAAACATTCTTCAAATACAAGAATCATGTAGACATTAAACATTCTTCAAACACAAGACTCCTGTGGACATTAAACATTCTTCAAACACAAGACTCATGTAGACATTAAACATTCTTCAAACACAAGACTCATGTAGACATTAAACATTCTTCAAACACAAGACTCATGTAGACATTAAACATTCTTCAAACACAAGAATCATGTAGACATTACACATTCTTCAATCACAAGACTCATGTAGACATTAAACATTCTTCAAACACAAGACTCAGGTAGAGATTAAACATTCTTCAAACACAAGACTCAGGTAGACATTAAACATTCTTCAAATACAAGAATCATGTAGACATTAAACATTCTTCAAACACAAGACTCCTGTGGACATTAAACATTCTTCAAACACAAGACTCAGGTAGAGATTAAACATTCTTCAAACACAAGACTCATGTAGACATTAAACATTCTTCAAACACAAGACTCATGTAGACATTAAACATTCTTCAAACACAAGACTCAGGTAGACATTACACATTCTTCAAACACAGACTCAGGTAGAGATTACACATTTGCAAATAAAAAACAGGCTAATGCCTTCAAGACCAGAGATTAAATAAGAGTACAGTATTCGAACTGGCCAAGCAAACTCAGCATCAAACTATATATTTTGTCATATCTGACACAGATAAAGTCATGTCTGCCGAATGTTTCTCTATGTCTCATTTTGCCGCCTGCACATGTTTTGGGCTTGACTGTAATGTCTGTGTCACAGTCATTGAAAGAGTTCCTCAGCGGTACTTTTGGAAAGTCAGTTCCTGTTAGTGTCTCTTTATGACGCTCCATCTGTTCTTTATAATGTTTCCAATGAGCGTCTCTGCTACATTATTATGTGTAACTGACAAACACTAAGCATTGCCTTTGTTTAGAGGCACATTGTCAACATGGAAGTACACACCTGAATGTCTGCACATTGGTAGAGTAGTCCTTACATCTTTTGCACAAATAGGAAAACAACTTTCTGGTAGAATAGTTCTAGTTGCTTTTTAGGTAGCAGTCTGGTCTCACAGCCATTCACAAGGGTTTTGATATTAGAATTTTCGCTGGTAAAGGGATGGAATTATTCTGCTTAATCGTATGTAGAGGCAGCCTAAAGCACTGCAGGCTCTTGCCAGATGGTTAACTATTTCTGTCTACAGTGATGTGTCACTGAGTACTTTGCTGCTCATACTTTTAGTAATTAGCACCAAACCTTTACTGGCAGTTAATCTAAGAGATGGAAACTTATTTAAAACATACATTTATCTATTGTAAGCAGCTACTGTGGAAACATAAGATCTTAAGAGTGGCATTAGTCTGTGTAATCCAATCATAACTTTGAAAAGTAGTTACTGCAGGCTGGAAGCATTACATATGCAAACACATACATGCTAGACCAACAGCAGGGATTATTTCTAGAGTTACATATACATTAAGGTTTCTTAAGACAGCATCACAATATAGGTGAAAATAATTTGCATAACATCATTTATTAAAATATTAATAGTATTTTTCTCTAGTCCACATAATTTTTAAAAAAACCAGACAACCAAACAAAGGCCAAACAAAAAGGAAGCCTTTTAAGTTTGTTATAAATGCCAGCAATCCAATGAAAAGATTGAACTAGACACTTCAGTGCTCACCTTCTCTCAGTCTCACAGCGAGAGTCAAACTCAATGACAAGCTTGGAGGCACCAGGACAGTGAAACATCTAGAGAGATCAAAATTTGTATTTAACAATGGAAATGCAGTAAGTAAATAATGGAAACTAGTTACTAAATGTAACTGTATGATCTGATGAGCTTATATCATTGATGCTCATGTTAATGTGATTACTACATATACTACTATGCTACCATGCTACCAAATCTAAACTTTAAAATCTGAACACCTAGACACAGTATATAAAGTATCTGAACACAGGTTTGACATAAAAAAATCTATGGGATTATTATAATTATTATTATTTCTTTTATAAAGTATAGTCAGAGTACTCTGGTCTAATCTCTTGTGTTGACAAGTGGGTGGGTGAAGGAGTAAGGAGAAAGTTTCCAAGCTGCCGTAAGGCACACAGCAAGCAAAACTGAGCTCACTTATACAATTCCACATCAGGATCAGATCTAAGCCACACATACCACTGCTTACCTGTAATATACTTGAATAGAAAATTGTACCTGTACAATGGCTGAATGGTTCACACATCTTACCTGTACAATGGCTGCTTGGTTAACACAGCTTACCTATACAATGTTTGAATGGTTCACACATCTTACCTGTACAATGTTTGAATGGTTCACACATCCTACCTGTACAATGTTTGAATAATTCACACAGCTTACCTGTACAATGTTTGAATGGTTCACACATCCTACCTGTACAATGTTTGAATAATTCACACAGCTTACCTGTACAATGTTTGAATGGTTCACACAGCTTACCTGTACAATGTTTGAATGGTTCACACATCTTACCTGTACAATGTTTGAGTGGTTCACACAGCTTACCTGTACAATGTTTGAATGGTTCACACAGCTTACCTGTACAATGTTTGAATGGTTCACACAGCTTACCTGTACATTTATAACTGTACAATGTTTGAATGGTTCACACAGCTTACCTGTACAATGTTTGAATGGTTCACACAGCTTACCTGTACAATGTTTGAATGGTTCACACAGCTTACCTGTACAATGTTTGAATGGTTCACACAGCTTACCTGTACAATGTTTGAAAGGTTCACACAGCTTACCTGTACAATGTTTGAATGGTTCAGGTAATCATGTGGAGACTCCACCTCCCAAGTTCTCAACACAGTTTCTTCTGTGTCCACCTCAGTCCAGCAATCAGATGTAATCTTAATAGTGAAAAGTATACAGGAAAGTTACACCTAAATTTTAACAAAAATTATATGCATCAAACTTTCTTGTAGCTTTGTAAGTTCTGTAATCAAAAAATCCATTCTCAGTTCCTGATTTATCCAAATATTTAGAAACTAGTGTTGGGGATGATTGCTATCATCTTTTAAAGTATAATTTACTGTATAAAAAAATTTTAAATAATAATTATAGCTTTCATATAGCACTACTTTCATGCTTATTGCATGAGTGCTGTGGCCAAACTCATTTGTGGAGCAGTGGGGCAATGGGTATCTAGGAAAAGGTTTTTCTGTGCTGCCTTTAGGCACTCAGTAAACACAACTCTGCTTGAGTCGGGTGTCCAACCTCGAGCCACCTTCATAGGTAGCCAAGCCAAGCTCATGCGTACTTAGCCTCTTGACCATACATCCCCATTCCCCACGTATAATAAAAAATCCAATAAAATATTACAGACTTAAAGTTCAGTTAGACAAGAGTAGCAACAATTTAAGTCAAAACAATTTGACTAATAATTTTTCCCGTAAGATATTGTTAAAAATGTTTGATAATTACGTCAGAAAAAAGATGAGGGTTGACTTTGGCAACTTCACTAATGGTGACAGCCATTTTCTTCAAATTGAGCATTATGTTAACCTTGGTGTCCGTGTTCAGCTTGTTAACAAGCATCGTTAGAAGTAATAGCTGGAATAGACAGGACAATAGTTTGATTTCACTTAGTAACATTTATAGTAAGTAGCAGAATTAACGTAAGCATTTAATTAATAGAATCTCTATCCTAAATGCCAAGGTTAAAAATTCTTACCAGCTGGCGTACAATGATGCAAAGAAAAGCTGGCTCTTCTGCTGCTACTTTACTTTTCTAGAAGAAGAAAAAAAATTCTTATAACTTTATATTTTGTAAATTTTAAAGCAGCTTGAGATTTTTAGGATTATTAGGATTGATTTACTCTGATAACAAACTCAAGCATATACATACCAATTCATCTGCAGGTAAATTCTTACAGATTGACAAAAACTTATCAGCTTTTTCAGCTACATCTGTGATATCTGCAAGTTTCAAGAGAATGGAATCATTAATTATAGATAAACATTTTTTTGTTTCTTAACCAACAAGAAAACTAAAATCAGTCATAAGTCAAGCCCTCATGCTGAAGCCTGACTGCTAAAGACTCTGAGAATGGTGGGGAAAAATTAATTTGATTGAGTTCTGCAAGTTCAGTGCAAAAGTTGAATGTACACTTGAAGACAGCAGCCTGGTCATGTGGTATGTGCTCAGGACTGTCATACTGGTGATCCTGATAGGGAAGCCTGCCCACTGTCATCCCCCACCATCCTGTGGGAGGTTTGCGCTAGAAGGTAATAATCTTCAATATTGAAGGAACATCAGAAACATGTCAAACAAAACAAAACTATACTATGTCATAATTGTTTAAACTCAGAGATGCCAAGTGGATACAAATACTAAGTGATTTTAATTTCTAAAGTTGTTCAACAAAATTCTGGTTTTAGACTATCCTCAGCACATTGAAACACCCCTAAGAGGAGATGGATTAACTTGGAATAACACTTGAACCTTCAGTGGGCTTCACCAGTCCTGCTTTCATTGTAAATGATGAGTAATTATTGTGATGCATTAGAATAGTAATACAATGGACACCCTCATGGGGTTTAGCATTTGGCCTTACCATGGCTTAAGGAACTGGGCATGGCTCGAGAAGACACGACATGGCCTAAAATTGTGCCAATGTGCCTAAAACCAAAACCAAACCAAACCATGGCTCGAGAAATCCTTAGGCATAATATTTCCAACTATTGAAAATACCAAATTGAACTCCAAGGCTATCAAATAGTGCAGAATCCAAAGCTATGAAACAGTGTTCAGAGACTTATGGATAGAACTTACTGTTGATTTCTGGTGTTGTTGTTTTTTAACAAAGCCATAAAACTATGATGTTAAGAAGAATAAGATATATAGCCACAGTTTTGAATAAAAGAATTTATCTCATGGAGTAAAGTGTTCTAAGACCTTACAATGATTCATTTAAGGGAATAACTCACAGTTGAAAACAATAGAGTTGATCATCTTCACTAAGCTTTCATTCTCAACCCCATTTGTGGTCTCCAGCTGCTGCCAGCACCACATCACCAGCGATGTCTGTAATGAAGCTGTCAACTTAATGAGGTAGGTCATCTGATGAGATTTATCTGAAGCAGGATCTTCTGCGTCCGAAGCACTGCCAACAGGAGCTTCACTGTGCGGAGTGGCATCATCTTCCACCAAATCCTTCTCTTTAACAGTCTCAACCAGCTGCTCATCAGCACATTTTTGTCCAGAGTCATCACTTCTGGCACACTGTTCCTCTTCAGCAACAACTGCAGAGGATTCTTTGTTTAATGTCTCTGCAGCTGACTGCTTGAAAGGCTTTCTTGGGGCTGAGCTGTCTACAGTGTCTTCAATATCCTGGCAAGCCACCACCAGCAAAGACTTCATCATGTCTAATGTGCCTGTAGTTGAAAAGTCCTAAAAGCGAAATAGATCTTATTAAGATACCACATTATATTTGTTATCTGAAAAATTGGCTTCAAATGAAGCAAATAGTTTCAAGTTACTCAACTTTTCATTTCATGACAATGGAAGTAATTTCTGAAATACATTTATTGAGACTAGTTAAGTCGAGTTAATCAGACCACATCACAATGAGATCGATTTGGTTCTAATACCTGGGTAGTCTGATTAACTAGATTTGATTGAATAATAAGATTTTTTTTTTACTTTAGGATTCTGTCTGATAAGCAGCTGTTCCAATTAATCAGTGGACTACTGTATTTATGGATATGTTAAAAGATGAAGGCTACAATGTCAGAGGAGAGAGACAAATAGATGAGGAGAGGATGACTTATCCTTAGCAGACAGGTTGAAAACATCAGACAACTGAAAGAGATCAAGAAGTAGAAGATAAAATGAAGCTGCAAAAAGAGCATTGGTACAACAGTCAGCCCTTCATTGGGGGGGGGGGGGGGGGTGTCAAAGAATAAAAAGAGGAACATTATATTTTTTTGATTAACAAAATACATTCTATTATGAAATCGTCATTTTTTATTTTTGCTACAATTAAGATAAGAAAAAAAACTTTGTCAGAAATTTCTTATTGTGATTTTGTAATGGCTGTGGAAAAATCATGATTAAAGTTAAATCCGCATCCTTTAACATTTAAAATACTCAAAGTATTTATGGGACCATTTGTTTTTTTATCTCAATTTTTTTCACCACTTTTGCCAAGACTGCATGAAGACTGCTATTTTATTTTTGTGCACAACTTGATGGTTATAAGGACATAATGATGGTTTTAAGCTAAAACCTTAACCAACTGAAAGAAAAAAAAAATTTTCTTACTTACCAACAAGAATTTTACTCTATGTTTTACGGTGAAGTTCTTAACATTTTTTGTTTTCAATAAGCAATCCACATTTTGATTTGCTTCAAAATACACTAGAACTCACCTCACAAGAATTACTTGGCAGTTCCAATAATCCTTTGGGATCAACAGAACTGAAAAACTGGCACAGAGACTGGAAAACTAGAGACATACTAGGCATGCTGGATTGATCCTGAAATAGAAACCAGAGAAAGTTGCGTAGCTTGATTTAATGCAATAGTAAAGTAAGTACAGATTTAACCATCAAAAACAACAAAATTTCTCCTGCCTCTTCGAGATTACCTCCATCGAATTCATCTTGAAGAAACTTTCATACTTACTCCAATTATCTAAACAAATCTGTGCTTACCGAGACAGTTTTGAGATGTCTAAACAGTTCTATTCTCTTTTTACTTTTTTCAGGGAAGAACAGTGGTGCACCTGAAATACACAAATAAACTATTTAACAGCATGAAGACTCTAAGGACATAATGATAACTTTGTGCGTAGCTTGATTTAATGCAATAGTAAAGTAAGTACAGATTTAACCAATTTTTTAGAATGGGTAAACAGAGACCTGATAAAAACAAATTACATGATAAATAGCAGACAAGCCAACAGTTCTTACAATGCTATGTATTGGTCTTTAGTGAGCAAGGTAAAACCAATAAGAAGGTACAGACTGAAGTGGTAAAAGTAGCATTCCTTCAACTAAAACTTCACACCATTATTTAGACTACAACTTCCTTTTACAACTCTATGGTCAAAACAGGACAACGCGTAATTAAATACTTTTAGATCAGTGACCTACTTGCCTGTGCACCAAATCCAGCCCATGATCCGGTGCTGTCAGGCCTATGAAAACCTCTACCCACAATGCTTAATGAAGCCACTGAAATTTTATTCCATTTAACTCTATGATTTGTTTATAGTTATGTAGCCAATAATAAGCATTGGGAAATCTACATAGTTTTCACAGTTTAATAGTTGACCAAGTTTCAGATGTTCCTTTAGAATTCAACATTCTTACATTCAAGCCCAAACCACACACAGGATGAGAGGGATGGCAGTGGGCAGGGCTCAAACCCAGGACCCATTGAGACAACAGTCACATACCACACAACAAATATCAAAGTATTGGATCAGAATTAATCTTTCTAGCCTAAATGTGGTGGTGGTGGGGGGGGGAGGGGGGGATGAGAAATCCACTCACCATCAATAATAATCTGCTTGATGAGCTTGAGTTTGTTACTTCTGTACAAATTCCCTGGTTCATCTTGGACAGCAGCTTCAGTGTTGACCATCCCACACAACCATTGAAACAAAGTATCTCGACTAGCCTGGGAACAGTCAGTCATCATCTTCATCAATCTTTTTATTTAAATATTTACCTTCTTAGAAAAAGTCATAAAACAAAAGATTTCATAAGCATGTCAAACTGAAGCGACCCAATTTAAATCAGAACATCACTGACCTAAATCTATCCCTCTTTTCAGAAAATGTAGAAATGATTTATGAAAACTAAAATAACTTGTTACAAATATCTGGATAAGATCTAGATTCTGACCAAATTGTTTCAGCAACATGCTGTAAATCTTTTTGCTTCAAAATTTTTTGGACACAATTTTTTTTTTCAATATGAATTTTATAAGCTTGTTGACTTACATGTACATTTATTACTTTTAACTAAGCTTTCTATACTTTTTCCTTCCTTCTACAATGACAATATAATTCAACAAGAATCAATGAACAAAAACAAAAAAGAGCTTAAGTGTACATATATCCACAGTTCTTTTTTACCAAGACTTGACATACAAGTCACAAGGCATTCAAGGTTTCTCTGGCAAACAAAAAAAAAAAGAACATCTCACTTTCTTAAAACACTCTGCATAAAAAATGAAAAGTCATTTGGTTCAGAATTGATGACAGTAGAAAAACAAATTGACTAAGACATTTAATTCCTCTCTCAAATAAATTGTTTTAATTTGATATACCTTCAGTGAAATAATCTAATAAAGTTTAAAATTGTATTTTATTGTAGCTAGACTCACCTCTGAAGTCCCCTTGCTTGTGGCTAAAACTGGAATAAGTCCATGGATAAGCTGCAAGATGGAGAGAGAAGATCTTTTCCACTGGTCCACCACTCTAGCTGTACCAGTCTCTTCTTTCATCCTAAAGCATCAACTCAGTCTTTAATTTAAATTTCGATCACTAGTTTTACTCAAACAAAGGTGTATTTTAATTTTGCTTTTGTGTAGCGCAACTTCTATTATTATAGCATGCACAGAGCGCTATGGTCTAACCTCATTTATGAACCAGTTAGGGGAGAGGGTGTCTGGGAAAAGGTTTCTTAGCGACCTTTAGGCCCTTAGCAAACACAAGATAAGACTTTGTATTAAGACAAACAGACAATTGAGAAAAACACACACAAACAATACAATAATTAAAATTTCTTTGAAATAAAAATGAAAACAAAATTTGTTTTGTACATTTAGTTTTATATTAATATGTCCTCAAATGTTTACAATATTTAATAAGTGTTATGCCACCGTAAGGAATGAGTTAGTTGTTTTGTAAATAGGGGAAGTTTTGACTTGGAGACAATGATGTGACCATTTTAAAATATCTATTTATAAAATCTAACAATAAATCAATCAACTAAAGAATAAGATATATATTAATTTATCCATGTGTTAATATGTTTATATTACGTCATTATTTGTTGTGGATGTTTTTGTGAAAAGTCCTTGAAAGGATGTGAAAAAATGAAGGCTTTCAATGTCTATTTGTAACAACACGATGTCTGTTATTTAATTCTTATGTTTAATTGTTTAAAATAATTTATTTCTCTGTAGTAACAGAACATGCTGTCAGAAGTGGCTAGAGTTTAAAGCGCTGGTATTAAAAGTCCGCACGCCGACGGGCCATGCCTGCCTCACATCTTGGGGCCAAACCTCCTCCGAGACCCTTGCAGTTTAGCCTGAGGCTTCGCAGCCTCAGTTTCCATCTGCCACCACGAGGAGGTACTGCATAGGACTTGCTGTGGAGAGGCTATGTACTGGCAAGAGAGACTTACAAAACTGCTCCCCTTTCACAGATGCTAGCCAGCGGTGGCAACAAGTCAAGCTACCACACTAGACGCTTCACACAGCCATTTGACAGTATCTTGTATTTAAAGCACTGATCTAAGAAGAGGCAGATCTAGATCTGATGTACTACTGTATAAAGCACTGGGGTCAGATACTGGTTTTTAAATAGCTGAAAGTGTATTATAGAGATAAATAATTATTTTGTATCAGGTTATCTTAATTCAGTGTCATATTTTTTCTAGATCTAGACATGAAATCTACTTGAATAATGGCATTATTCAATTATTCCAATCCTCCTAGACCATTGTTACGAGATGGTAATCTGTTTGCGAGATGGAAAAGGTGGAGACAAGAGGTTTGAACTGTTTATTATCGCCACAAAAAAAAATACAAAGCTTGAGCCTTGAAGAAAGGCTTTAATGCTACAATTTATATAAATCAATAAACTCCATAATAAGATATATTAATTCAAGTTTCAAACTATAAGCAAAATCTATAAATCAATCAATACATCTATAAATCCAACAATATCAATAATGTTCTGTTTCTCTTGTAAGTTTTGATACAAACCTAAATTAACAGCCTATTTACTGATGTTGATCTTTACACCTCAAGACTCTTACCTTTTCTCACAGGCCAAGTGTAAAAGCCATAATTCTGTGACGTCCAAGTCACTCAAATCAAGAAATTCAAACTGAGGTTTGGCTATTCGACCTTTTTTTTTCACCTGGACAAAAGAAAGGAATGACACAAAGGGAATCAACTCTGATGTAGGTCAAATTCTTTTCAGAACTAGTGGTCCATGAAGTGGAGAATTTTAAACTTTAAGTAAATGTCTCTTAATGTGGTCCATGAAGTAAATGTCTCTTAATGTGGTCCATGAAGTAAATGTCTCTTAATGTGGTCCATGAAGTAAATGTCTCTTAATGTGGTCCATGAAGTAAATGTCTCTTAATGTGGTCCATGAAGTAAATGTCTCTTAATGTGGTCCATGAAGTAAATGTCTCTTAATGTGGTCCATGAAGTAAATGTCTCTTAATGTGGTCCATGAAGTAAATGTCTCTTAATGTGGTCCATGAAGTAAATGTCTCTTAATGTGGTCCATGAAGTAAATGTCTCTTAATGTGGTCCATGAAGTAAATGTCTCTTAATGTGGTCCATGAAATTTCTCTTAATGACTTGTGGTCCATGAAGTAGAGAATATTAAGTTTAGCTGTTTTGATGGCAAAGAGTTAATGAAAGTGTTAGCCACTTGCACTCTCCTTATACAGTTCCAAGTACACATTTAAGAAACCTAGAATCAAAACGAGTATCCGTTGCAAACCACAGCACATAGCACAATTCAAATATTAAACCTTTAGATCTTATGTTTAATTACAGAATCCTCCCAGTCAATAAAAAACTTTGCAAAGTTTTTGTTATAGGGCAATAGGTTCCAGCCAGTTTCATCTCTATTCCATGATCAATGACCAAAAACTTGTATTATTTTTTTTAAGTTACCAGATATTAGCGCATCATCATACCCACATTCCATCAGAACTTTCAAAGGATTTAATGTAAAACAATTAATTTGCATTGAAATGTGTTTGTTTTACATGTTTCAGATATTCCTTCAGAGTTAAAGCTAAGGATGACGAAGTATGGCAGCAGGCAGGGTAGGAACCAGGGACCATCAAGAAGTCTGAATGACAGTCCAGCACACATAACGCACGAAAGACAAGAGACTTAGTGTCTGACCAATATATATGAAGACTAGTTTTCTGCTACACCAACATTCTAAGAATTGCCACACATACATTCAGCCCCTCCAACTGGTCAATACTTTGAATTCTTCAGTTTTATATCTAGTCTTCATGTAAAACAAACTCAAATAACATTTCCTTACAGACTTTTACTTTAGTTTAATATATACATGCTTTCACAGCTATTTCCTATTGTGGAGAAAAAAATGGAAAATCTCAATTTGTTTTTGTAAAGTGTCTACAAGTAAGAAAGAGAGACCACTCAAGCAAATTTACTTTTGTTTTGAAAGAATTTGATTATTATACATGGATAAAAGGAGAGTTGTACTTATCAAAGTGACTCACAAAATCAAGGCCACAGAAAGTAAATGGAATATATTTAGAGTTGTTGGAAACAAACCTGTTCGACTGCTATGTCCGTTACAAAGGTTGAGACTATGCTCACTATTTCTGGAAGTTCACAGCTTTGTTTTTTGGATGGATCAGGTATAGCCAGTGGCTTCTGAATAAACAAACAAAAAATGCAATTACTGCAATAAGACTAATTTCAAATGTTTAAATAACATTATTTAAGATTTGTGTTACAAGTTAAATAATGACTGGAAATAATAGCATCATTAGATTCTTTATTATTGTCATAAGTATGAAAAGTACAAGAGAGGAGGTGAATGTTCAGGTGAACAGATGAGGCAAGATGGGTAAGTCAAGTAGAGAGCATTAAAGAAAACAGGTTGTAGTTTAAGGTGAATATAGAAATAAATTTACATTGTTGTATTAAATCCTGGAAGTGAAGACATATTAAGTTTATTTCTAAATCCTGGATAAAATAGTTACCTGATCAGTATAATCAATAACTAGTGACTTTGTGAGACCAAAAAATTTGATTGTAGAAATACCAAGTCTAGTTGCCGACTCATGTCTTGGCTCAAGCAATTTAACTAAAATAAACTGGAGAAGAAATAGGTAATTGAATACAAATAAATCAAACAATTTCAAACTCACGCCTCTAGAATGCTTAATTAAAGAAAACAAAAAATAACAAAAACTTCATGAAATATTTTTTTTTAGTTCTATTTTATTTCATTCTTTGTATCTTGTACAGCTGAATGCTTTTAAAGAATTTTGGTTACAATAAAAGAAAATGTCACCTTGCCCACAGCATTCCACTGTACTGGTACATCTATTTCATCACTGAAA
This sequence comes from Biomphalaria sudanica, assembly GCA_036873155.1. NCBI lineage: Eukaryota > Metazoa > Mollusca > Gastropoda > Planorbidae > Biomphalaria > Biomphalaria sudanica. Next base: position 930,362 of record JAZGLO010005595.1, on the reverse strand, counting down.
CAAAAGGAATAATAATCATTAGACTATCAACTACTTGTTCACATAAGCATTTCAAACCAAAGACCTCTTTCATCTTTTACATGTGTTAATGACTTAAATGTGTTATGACATAATGTCTTTATGACTTAAATGTGTTATAACATAATGTGTTTAGGACTTAAATGTGTAATGACATGTGTTTATGACTTAAATGTGTTATGACATAATGTGTTTATGACTTAAATGTGTTATGACAATGTGTTTACGACTTAAATGTGTTTATGACTTGTGTTATTTAAATGTGTTTATGACCTATGTTAGCACTTCTATCTGAGATTGATGGCCATGATGTTATGGAAACTGTGGGTTGCAAATAGGGTGCAGAGTTTTCTTTAAGCTAAAAAAGAAATTTTAGACTCATTATTATAGAAATAAAAATAGTTCAGTTAGATTTTAGTTTCCTGCAAAGTACTGTCATTAGTTCAATTAGATTTTTAGTTTCCTGCAAAGTACTGTCATTAGTTCAATTAGATTTTAGTTTCCTGCAAAGTACTGTCATTAGTTCAATTAGATTTTAGTTTCCTGCAAAGTACTGTCATTAGTTCAATTAGATTTTAGTTTCCAGCAAAGTACTGTCATATTCCTTTCACAGCAGTTCTGAGTGAAATGTGATTAACATGTGGACAAAATCACTGGAACACAAAAGAACTACACTTTCTTTCATTAAGGGAAAGTTACTCTTGTTAATCTGTTTATAAAAATGCTTTTAGATGTTTCTTATAGCTGCCTAGAAATCTAATTATTTGTATTATTCTGCATCCTACTTACCAGTCATTGTCTAAATGGAAATAAGACACCGGGTTATCAGGGTTACCTCCTAGTCCTGAGTTTCTAAAGGAAATACTAAACTCAAACTCCTTTTCATGCCAGAAATCATATTTACTGAAATAGTCAATGTGCTCAGTAGGACTAGATTTGGAATTGAGTTCTGGAATACTTCTATGTTAGGGAGAGAAGAAAATATGTCAGTTTAAATTACATTAGGTTTATGTAACACTCTATATGTAACATTATGGGAGTCTAGCAGGCTTAAACAAATCATTGAAGAAGTTCTGCAGAATTACCACTATGCAATCAAGACAGTTGTTGAACTTACTCTGGATTGTACACAAAAATAAGTCCGTGCTTGGGTCCTTTAATCCCAGACGATACCTGAGAACATTGAAATTAAATGATTGGATTGTATAAAGAAGAAGAGAAGTCTATGTATTTGGAGAGCATTTAGGACCTCACACATACATTAGTATCATGCTTTTTTGTAACAACTTTTTTGTGTGTGAGTTGAAAGCTCTCTTGTCCTTAGAATAACTAAGAACTTTTGACGTCTACCACTAATCTGCCAACTAAGGTCAATTCACACACTTGGAAATTTGTTTTTTTATTTCACTCCAAATTTTTTAAAATTGAACATTGAAATTTGCTGTTTTCATTTAATTATTTTTTTTAATATGGTGTTAGGCAATGTAAGGTTTTAATTTGTTTTGCAAAAGGAAAATAATATTGTGAAATGATGTCTATTATATTGAGGGAGTCAAAGAATCCTTAAGGGCTAGACAAAACTGACATAACTAAGAAATATTAGCATATATAGAGGAAATGTATTTTATATTTAGGCACTACAACAGGTCAAATAAAAGCTTTATATAAGGCTTTATATTGCTATGACGGCCAAGGATTTCAAGTGAAAAGCCCAAGAGTGTGAAAAAGGTGGGTAAAATTGTAGAGAGGATATGTGCCCATTGGACTGTTCTACAGGAGGAGTAAAGCAAATAGACTATAGACTAATAGATAGTGTACTTGCACAATATTCAAGATAATGTTTGAAGCAATCAAAAACATATACAGGAGGGGAAAAAAAAAATTTAAAACACTGACATTTCCAACTTTGATAAGAGCTTTATGGCTGGGTAAAATCAACAATGGGAGAGTCATACGGATTCAAAGAGTTAAATATATCCTCTTACACAACAGAACACATATAAAAATAAGTTAATACGGCCTTTTAGAAATAAAACATTTATTCAAGCAATAAGGGCACAGTGCACATCATCAGCTAGAGAAAACACGTCCTTTCGTAGCGTTACTACAAGAGGTCTCTCTCATCCCTTAGTCTGTCTCTAATCTATTTCTGTTCTAAGTTTTCAATGTAGCATCATGTCACTAAGGAAATCCCCAGTTAAACCCAACTTCTACACATCTTACTATGGAGTCATTACAATGGAAATCACCTACATGAGCACATAGATAACAATGATACACTATACAAGTGTAGCTCATGTGACAATGAGATCCAATAATCTTGTCATTTAATCTGTCTGACATAAATATGATATGTTTTCCACTTACATGTACAAACTACTTTTAGTTTTAGAATAGAAACAAACAACCAACCTGAATTCTTATTTTGGTCAGCTGAACATTCTCCTCTGATTTAAATAGCATGGTACATTTTGTTTTACCTTCATCAGTAAAATAAACTGAGAATCAAAAGATGTAAACAAAACAAATAATGAGCAACCAGAAACTTTTTTAGAAAATCTTCATAAAAAAATATAAGATTGTAGGATTGGATTTTTGGCACATCAGCACCATTTAGGCCATGTGCTGTTTTTTTTAAGATTGTAAGTGCTCATTAAAGTGACTTTATACTTACTCCTGTTAACACTTGTTGATAAACTTCTATTTGTGTTGCTAGAAGTGGGGGGTTCTATCACAGATTCTGGACCGACATTTGACATCCCTGGACCACCATCAGAAGCCAAGAATGTCACTGGTACATGTAAACCTAGCAGCGACAAAAGATGCACAACAAATATATTTACAATTTGTTCAAATGTCGATATTTTTTTTTGTTTTGTTTTTTTACATAATATTAAAAATCATATTAATTTTTTTAATACATTTTTGTGTGTAATTATTTTAATAGAATTTTTTTATGATCTGAAAAAAATATCAATAATCACAACAGACCTAACTTTTCTAAACTGTTATTTCTAGCATTTATGGACTTGGCCAGGAGCTCAGCACATGCTAACCTTAAATTTGCCATTTCTGAAACATAAAATGATACAAGCTTATATATTTTAAATTATATGTATTTGGACAACATGATTAGAATACATAAATATCTGTCTTTAGGCCTCCTTCAATTGCACAAAGTAACTATGGATCATCTCATAGAAATGAGATGAAAACCTGAGCATTAGCTATGCTCAGAATGACGTCACCCACAAAACAGTTTCCCCATCTCCACGCAGCTGATGTGTCCAAAAGAATGACAAAACAGTTTGGGGTCAGCAGTGTCACAAGTTCTGCCAGGGTGTAGCACTGTGTACTGCAAGCTGCCTAAGGGTCAACAGCTCCTGATATTTTCCTCAGGGTTAACTCCCAAAGCCTTTTCCGTGTTTGGGTATAGCCCCAAGGCAGCAGAGGTTTGCATTCTCCAACATAGGTAGTCTAGGAGAATACTGGTTCAGGTTAAACAGTTGTTTGCCTTGCCCCTTATTTTGACAGTGATAACCTATAATTATTATTGCTATTATTACTAAGTAAATAAAGTGAAATATTCTCACCAACAATTTTATTGAGAAATTTAATTAGACCAGATATGCTGCCTCTTGCCAGGTTAAATGCTAAAATAACCTGTAGGCCTTCATTTGTAATCTCCTCCTGGCCATCACTAAAATGAAGAAATTCAATATCAACAGTTATTCAAAACAAGAAGATAAATGGAAAGTAACAATTACAAAAAGATAGTTTTGTTGTGTTTTTTTGTTGTGTTTTTACTTACTTGCTAGCTAAATGTTCTGCAAAAGATTCAATCTCTTGCAGAACACTACGGCTAAGAAATGAAGGTTTTTCTGTACTGGACACACTGAGCATAAGTGGAGGCATAGATTCCAAGGCTCTCCTAAGAAAGTCAAACATCAAATTTATTTGTATAAAGTTTTTGATTTTAAAATAATTATATATTTAACTATGTGTTATTTAAGAATGTGAAATTAAAAACCATTTTATTTTTTTAGAATTGGAACTAAGTTTTACTTTTGAAGTCCTTTTACACTGGATGAGGAAAAAGAAAGTGCAAAGGGCAACAACAAAGAAATGAAAAGGTCTCACTATGAACTCAAAAATAGAGCTAGATATAAAGAATGAGTAAATGGCAGATATCATAGAGCACACAAGCTGCCCAAACAGACTATTGATTTTTCATCTCCAGTTAGGAAAAAAAAATGCTTTGATTATAAATGTTAAAAATCTTCACCTTGTGTGATTCAAGAGATGGGGTCTCAACCCTGGGGCCTGGGGTAAACTGAAGGACACTGTTGAAGTTAATATCTGCAGATACCACAGAGCTGAAGCATCCATCACTGAGGTCACACCCTGCTCTCGTAAAATTCTGGAAAGTGAAATTCAAATAGTTTTACACTATATCATTAAATCACAAAATTTTACATTTAAAGTTCAGTTTGAGATGTTGCTAATCATTTTAATTGAACACAATTCAATGACTGTTAAAGGACATTGTACTGAATTTATTATGGTCTGACATTTGTTTATTCAAAATCAAAATGTGCATATTTTGTTGTAATGAAAGCATAGTCTTCATTCTTACTTGAAACCTACAGCTTTCACACCATGTATCCTTGTATCACAGCCATCACCATGACAACGCTTGATGTTGATCTGAACATCTTTATGAATAAATGGATTTTTTAAAACTTACATAACAATTGACTTCATAAAAACCAATAGCCAAACCTCTATTATCAGGCCATTTATATGTAATTAGTTTCCACATTATTTTCACATTTTCTTTTTTTTTAAATGATCATATCATGAACAAACACTTTTATAGACACGTTGGACACTACAGCCTGCCTAAAATATTACTTGAACCATTAGCATGATCAGGCTTACCAATATTGTGACTACTTTTAAAGAACTTTGATAAGTATTAAAATAAATTATCTCTATTGAAGACTTTGTTACTAAATAGATTGGGAAAAGAGGAACACAACAATAACTTACATGCATAATGAGCTTTCATATTTTTTAAAAGCAAAACACGGCCAGAAACATGGCTGCAATAGCAATAAAAATAATTTTTTAATGATAATAATGATTTTTTTTATTAAGAGGGAGACTAATTAAAAACAAAAATAAAATCTCATGGATAATATTTATTTCTTTCAATTGTATAAATTAAATAAAATAATATATATATTTGGGATCCATCAGATAGTAGCTCAGACTCCCGTCAAATGTCCAGCCATTTTTCACTATATATATATATATAAAATATATATAATCTAAACCACTAAATATTGACCTGCACTTCAGATCAAACTATCAGTATCAAAACCTTAGACACGAGGACCAGATTCAGTCTGTGGCCTTTAAATTAAAAGCATGATAACCATTGATGGTCAGTAATACCAAAACACATACATCTACCCACTATATCACCTAGATTGTACTATTTACCTTTGAGACACTTATGTTAGTTAAATATACATTTACATGTTCTACATTGACCATCTCACACACACACTCCCTTTATAGTTGGTGGTGTCATACATACACAGACACCCTCATATGTTACACAGATTAGTTTGTGAAAGGCCTTTTGTTAATAAATGCAATTATACTTTAATTCCTCAATCAGTATTAGAGTTTAAGACAAGGTAAATAAAAGCAAAAAGAAAAAAATTGTATGAATATAGATGTTATTTAGAAGTTTTACACAATGTTCAGTAACACCCCGACTTCAGCCAGATATATTTTAATATCCGACTCGAGTCAAATATCAAAAAGTACCATCAGGTGCAACCCTTATATATATATATATATAGTGCTTTTTTTTGTAAAAATAAAAATAGGTGCCGGTACTCAGTGATGGATTGCCTAACTTTTAACTACTAATAAATTAATAATAAACGTTAAAATACAAGAAAAGTAACAATTTTTTTTCCCCACATTGAAAAAGGTGCTGGTTTGCTGTACTGGTGCGTACTGTCAATAAAAAAAGCACTGTATATATATATATGAAAACAAATAAAACAAAAGAATAGTACAGTCAAATGACAAATGAGTACTATGATGCTGACTGACTTTTCTATCTTGAGTTCTTTAATCTCCCTGAGTCTGCTAGGTGACTGTCCAACTGACACAGTGACCAGTTCCGGCATGTAACTTTGGTCAGTAGAGACAACTCCAATGGACAAGTGCTTCAGAATGATGTTGTTTTTTATGTGAAGCCTGGCAAGACAGAGCAAACAAAAGTTTCATTCAGCATTTTAGTTCAAAGTTACAACCATGAAGAAAACGTTTATGAGATCTCAAGAAATGTCCTAATTTGGTAACCCAACAAACTTGAAACAATGAGGCAGGGTCATAAACTTACCAACTATCTGTCAACAGACTACCTTACAATGTTTGTACATGCATAGTTACCTTATCCAATGTGATCTAGCAGCACCATCAGATTGCCAAAATGTACTTGTATTTCTTAACCTGAGTAATGGATATAAAGGAGGACAACAAAATGTCAACTAGAGACTAGGATCACACAAATGTCAATTAGAGACTAGGATCACACAAATGTCAACTAGAGACTAGGATCACACACAAATGTTGTTGCTAGTGGCAAATTGAACAACTTTCTCTTTGACATATAAGTGTGAAACATAATATAAGTTCTTAAGAGCTTTTATAAAAGAAAATATTTCTTTCTATGTTCATGAGGGAAAAACAAATAATTAATTAATTTGTAATGTATCAATTTAGACCAGTGTTTCTCAAGCTGATATGCATAACCCTGATTGTGCTTAATAGAATGATGTGGGATACTTCAAAGAAATTTTGGTAGTGAATTAAAATTAAAAAATTAATAAAAAAATAGCTTAGCAAGAGAAGCGCCAGTAAAAAAAAAAAAAGAAATTTAGAAATATTCCTACTTAGCTTTAAATCATATTAATTGTCTGACAAGATCATTAATGTAGCTAAAGCAAAGAAATTAAGAACCAATTTATTTATTTTCAAAAAATACAACTTCAAGGTACATACAGGTGGGCTTCTGACGGGTTGGATGACACTTCAATAGTACTATAACAATTGTAAATAGTTTTCTTCTCTAGTTCATTCACATCATTGTCTACTTCAAAATCTTTGACTGCAAAAAAAATTAGACAAGTTTTGAATCTTAACACAGATTGGATCAAATGCTAGAAAATGTGAGACTTAGAAAGTCAAACTTACCCTCCTCTTTGCTGGTATTAAACATGTGCTTCAATACTGAGGCTCTCATGGTGAACACATTATTAAAACTGTTCAGATAAACAAAAGGAAGAGAGGAACTCTCTGCTCTGTTGCGTAGAAGATACTGAAATAATACAATGCAGTCTGTTTATTCAAAGATTAAGAATAAATTACATGTCTTTAACAGTTAACTTATTTCCGGATACTTTAACCATTTCACAACTATAGTCGCCAGAAGTCACCGCTATTGGTAGACAACTAGAGTCACAGGGAGTCACCAATTTTGTGTTGTTTAGTTTAAGCACCCAATGTTAGTTTTTAAATAATTATTTATACCTTTACAAACTCTGACCTATGAAAGTGATAGTAAAGCTATTTTTTAGGTGTTAATTTGGTATCTGCAGCATGTTGGAATGGATTTTTTATTATATTTACAAAAGTAGTTTTATGTTGTTTTTTTGCTAGCCTACGAAAATGAAACATATTTTAACTAATGTGTAGGTTTTAATAGAATATGATTTTAATGGGAATATTAATGTTTGAGCAGTAGAATAAGGAAATAATGTTTGGGATAAGTGATTAGAGCCATTTGAGACAGGGTAGTTAAAGTGAAGATCCAGTATTGATTATGTTAGAGCTAGTCAAACTGGACATTGGAATGCAACTAAATCTAACATGATATTTTAATGTTTTTGATCTCTGTAGACCTATTTATGACTGAAACATGATGCTAATCTCTAGGTCTATTTTTCTCTATTATAAAAAGAAGTTCTATGAATTTTATTTTTTTTTTTCTGTAAATTTTGACAAAAAATTGATTTTTTTAAATTATTGATATGGAGTTATATCCCTTCTCATAGGGATTGAGTAGAAAGTATCTGAAAACTGCTTAATGGCTAAAGGATTAAAAAGATTTTTAATGATTCTTGTTTAGAACCAAATCAATGTTATCAAAAAAGAAAGTTCAGTAGTAATGAGTTCAATGGTTGACTTATTTGATAAACAACCTTTAGTATCCTAGCACCATGTTTCTCCACAGGGTGCGTGCTGCCTGCGTAGACATCAACAAAGCCAGGAGTGAGAGAACATGACTGAAGAATACGGATGGACTTTCCAAGCTCCCCAAGTGCACTGCGACTAGAATACTGACCCAAAGCTTCAATCATGGTCTGAACATCCGCCACTCCACTCCCATCACAGTCAAACTGAAGAAAGGCCTGAAAAAAAAAAAAAGTTAACAATTTATTTATCCTTTATTTATCTGGACTTTAATTTCTAGAGCCATACTTAATAAGTTTTACATGTTAAGGATGTTCCTTCAGATCTGAAGATAATTGAGTGGGATGTGTGGCAGAGAGGCTAAGTACACTTGAACTTGGCTTGGCTACCTATCAAGGGGGCTTGAGGTTCGACACAGAATTTAGCAGACTTGTGTTTACTGAGCTCCTAAAGGTAGCACAGAAAACCTCCCAGTTACCCCCTCCCCTCACTGTTTCACAAATGAGATTGCAAAATGGCGCTCTGAGCATGTTATAAGCATGAAAGTTGCACTATATAAAAGCTTTTTTTTTAAAGTAATAATAATAATATTATCTAGATCAGTGTTTCCTAGACTGTGTTCCGCAGAACCCTAGTGTTCCACAAGACCCATATGGTGTTCCATGAACTACATGAATAATTAACTAGTAGGCCACCACGTGAATTAATCTCTCTAAAAAAAATAAGCAAAGTGAAATACTCAGAATCAGCGAAGTTTTCCATTAATGAAAAAGTTTGGGAAACACTTATCTAGAAGGAAAACTTTTTTGAAACTGCAAACCATTCATAAAAAATTTTATGCAAACAAAATGGATAGTTTTCATTTAGTAATTTCTAGTGCAACAATTTATTCATCATTTAAACTGTAAGCTTAAGTTGTGGATAATTAAACAGTGGAAAGACATCTGGCCAAATAGGAAATAAAGTGCAACCTGAATCTCTAAATGTTATTACTTAAACGCAGCACTGTAGTAAATATCTTAATAAAGTGTTGGGTTATGACTTACTTTGATAGCTTCACTCCGCTCCACCCCTTGGTTCATCAACATATCACAAAACTGTGCAAGAGTTACACTATCCTATAAATAAAAGACATTTTTGTAACTAATAAAAACACATACGACAGATTCCTAGATATTTACATCGAAATACAATTTCCATTTTAGAAGAAAAAGAAAAAAATAAATAATAAAGATAATGCTATGGATATGTCTAAAAAATAAAAATAAAAAAAAAACACTTTCCTCTTATGTAAGTGAATGTTTAAAAATAGTTCATCTTAAATCGAGACCAAATTGAAAAAGTTAACAAACCTACATGAATAAACTTTCATAGAGGAAAGCCCTGATTTCCTATCAGCTCTAGTCATAGATAGTATTTTGAAGCATTAAGTTTCAAAAGCAATCTAAACAAAACTTTACCAAGTATGTGCACTCCTTAAAACAAAGATGTAAAGATATCTCTGAGTATTTACATACCTCCATTCGCTCCAATCTTCCTTCCAACCACTGCATCATACTTGAGTTATGCTGTAATATAACATTTTCTGGAATCTTTTCCCTAGGATTAAGAAAAAAAAGATGAAATTTGAAGCTCTCTCTCATCACCAGCATATTACATCGTGACAGGTTCACATTTGTGTTCCCTACCCACTGTTTGTTGTAATGGGCTCACTTGAAAGTCAACAATTATATTTCTTTGAAGGTAAACTAAACAAGTTGCCCCATACAAGCACCCACTGGTAGTGCCTGGTTAACAAAACACAATAGCGTGTGACTAGAAACAAGACAATGAAAAAGTAGCCATTGCACCTATTTTTAGAATGATGAACGCAATGGTGGCATTGGATCTAAATATGACACAGGGACAAACAGACAACATAAAAAAAAATTTGCTTTTCCTATGGGTGACACTAAATATTTAAAAACAAAAAAAGAATTATTAAATATGTAAGACTTACTTGACTTTGGTAGCTGCAGCCCTGAGTGTGGCGTTGTCAGAGAAGAGATGACATAAATCATAGGTAGGCTTAGACTCATTTTCTAAAAATTGTAAAAAAAAAAAACCTTATACCTTGAGCTATCACAATAACATTAACAACAACAAGGTTTTTTTGTTTTTTTTTCAAATGACAGAATAAAAAAATCAATATTTTTTTCTCATAAACTATGTGAATCATTTTCTAGACTTTTAGTCCCAGAGTTTACTCCGCATCTCCAAGCAAGAAGTTGTAAACACTATTTCATTAGCCACACATCACCTTCACAAATCATTAGCTACACTCAAAAGAGTTAAATTAACAGACACTTGAATCATTAAGCTTCACAAGGAAACTTTACTTGATTTGCATAATTTACTATATTTAATAGTAATTATCGTTTCATTCAACTCTGTGTATAATTCTGCTTTAAAAAAAACAACAAAGCAAGAGAAGTTACAGGGTTAGCCTCTGAAAACAAAAATGAAATTTAATTTGTTTGTATTAAATCTTCAAATCTCTGATGACCTTTAGAACCTTTCCAAATTCCACTGAATATCATTTATCTCTAATAAATAAGAAAAAAAAATATGTTACTAACCACTTGCATCATCCCCATCTGAGAGATCATCATCTGCCTAGAAACAAAAATGAATTCTAACAATTATAGTCACAAAAAGTAATTTTTTTTTTAAGTAATCTGTAAATGTTTTTTTTTTTTTTTTAAAGCTAGGGAGCAATATGGACCATATTGAATCAATCGGTCTATAACCATAATATACTAGTCTGTAGAATTAAGAAAAGAAAAGTTTTAAACAAAAATAGGCAGTGAGTCATAAATGTCCATGATGTTTAGTATCATTGTTCATTGTATCTATACATGTTGTGCATTAAAGATTATATAGTAACTTGCTATCAATTGCACTGTTTATAGATTATCTGAATCCAGAAAAAGAATCCTATTTCAAAGTATTTAAAATATTTTAATAAATATACATCAAATTATGTAAACTTTTGGTGTCATTAAGTTATTTAAAATTATTCTGAAGTGCTTGGTTGGAATCTCTGAGTATTGATATGGTGTACTTAAGTCAGGGGTTATATGGAGTGTATGTTTCTGATGTAATCATGATTAAAGGTGGACGGATAGTTTGGTTGTGTAGGCTGAATAGATTCTGATGAAATTATGATGATGAGGTCATAGTTCAAGTTAATAAATACTAGTGTGAAAGCAAGCGAGAGGGATGTGACAGAAAGAAACATATTTTTTAAAATTCAAAAGATTTGTATTTTTAGTGAGTTCTATCTAGATCTCTAGATCTAGTTTTAAGTATCATTTTTAATGTGTTTCTACATAATCTGAATATCCAATATATTGAAGCTAAAAGCTGTGTATACTAATAAATCAGTGATTCCAAAGTGGTTAGGGTCCAAGGGTTCTACAAAAGAGAATAAAAAATTGTGGGTCTATGAGATGTAAATGGGAGTCAACAAGAGTGGATCTCATTTAAGAAAGTGATCATTTTAATTTGGAATTAACAGTTATTTCATACAAACATGAATTAGTTATACCTTTTTATAGGTAACCCTTTAAGTTGTAATTCTATTATTCAAATGAAAAATTATTTTACAATTTTATACTTCATTTAAATAGAAGCTTTATTTTACTCTGCAGGTAACTAATATTTAAATGGCTGAATCTAAATACAAAATGTAGTCAGTAGTATAATTTTTTTTAATTTGGCTTCTTTCATTGGTGAAGTTATATAGCCTATGAGCCTTTTATGTAACTAGTTTTATGTAATGACATTATGAAACCACCTTAGAAATAGTTGAAGGATCATTTGAGACCATGCCACTCTACAAAAATGGATTAAATATATGGGAAATACTTTTAAACAATCAATTATAAAGTTGATAAAAGACCGACAATGGACAAAAACTTTGCATTGACTTTAAAAAGAGAAGATGAATGTTTGCAATTGTCTTAAAAATATATTTTACTTATTGCCAAATTTAGAGAAATCCCACTATGGGCAAAAAATTATTTTTCTAGCCCTTGAAGAAGTTTTGAAAACTATTTTGTACTCAAACCTGCATCTGATATTATTAAAGAATTTCTTAAGCAAAGGAAACAGTTCAAAGCCTATTGATGAAATGAGTTGTGACATTGAAACAATGAAAGCTTCATTTATAATTATTTGCAAACAACATATTTATTTATACAAGTGGACGAGTCAACCATGACTGGTAATGAAACATTTTTATAGGCATATGTTCATTTCATTATGGATCTAGAATCTACTAGATCTATAGTAAGCTCTTATAATCTGAACATCTCGTCAAAATTTCTTTCACCAAACATATCACTTTCTTTGTTTGTAATTCATTTGTTTTTATGTTTGGATCAAAAATCTACATTTTGGCAATGGATATGTCTAAACTTGGATAAGTTCCTGTATTTTTGCTCCATTTCTCCAAAAGCAGAAGACAGTTTTTAAGATCCTCATTAAACATGTATATAAGGCTATTATTTTACCTCCCCAGGAAACTCACACCCATCTAATCGGTGAGGACTAGATTATGAGCCTGTTTAATCATATACTGATGGGCAGCATTCATTCATCCAAGCAATGACATTCCAATCAGACTTATACTGTTAGCTGTTAACAGAATTAAAAAAGGAGATGTTCTGCAAATAATAGTGAATTTAAATCATTCTTATTAGCCGAACAGGGCAATACCATAATAAGAAATATTTTCGGGATTATTTAATTCAATCTATGATTTGTTCCATGGGTAAACATGACCTAGATGGAGATATCTATTTATGAATGAAAGAAAAAAGTGCGGGCTGCTAATCTGAAGCCAGAGAGCCAGAGACTATGCCCACTGAAGGTGAGCTGAAGTTGGGGAGAGTAAGGTATACATTAAATGTGTAGTGACAGCCTATCAAACAGGCAGTAAGGGGAGGTAGAGAGTCGTGTAAAGAATTATAAGTGTCTTTTGGGAATGGGGGGGGGGGGTGTAAAGGTGTAACAAAACAAACATAGATCAATAGATCTACAATCTTCATCTTGGAAGTAAGAAGAAAACCCATTCCAAGGAATGGGAATTTTAAAAAAGAGACAATACATGCAGTTGAAAATTTAATTTATAGATCTATATAGATTTATTTGTGTCTGCTTCAACAAATAGATTAATAGCCATATATATCTGTGGAATTTTACGTCTCGAGAGACGATCTTTTCCCTTTGCAACTTCTTGTGTGACTAAAGAGACCATTTCTTGATACACAGCTGCGATTGGAGGTTGGGCATATGTGATCACCAGGCGCAGTTGCATTTTCACCCTTCTTTCTGCTTCTGTTGTATATGGCATCTGCAATCTGAGACCCTTCCTTTATGCTCTCTCTCCATGTGGATCAATCCAGTGCTACTGTCGATTTTGAAGAGCTTCATATCCCGTTTGCATCCATCCGTATAACGTAAAAGTGGGTGACCAGCGGCTCTCCTGCCTTCTATTAGATCACCATACAGAATGTCTTGTGGCCATTAATGGCCAACCACTAGAAATTGTGGATCACTTTTGCTATCTCGGCACATCATATCCAACAATACTCTACTCAGTCTCTACTGGATAAAGACATTAACAACAGGATAGCCAAAGCAATGGCCACCATGTCACGGTTGCAGAAAAGAGTTTGGGACAACATATTGCTGACTAACAATACTAAAAAAGCATTGATCTACCCGACCTGTGTGCTGAGCACCTTGCTATATGGAAGTGAAACATGGTCAACCTACTCATGGCAAGAAAAAAAGCTGAATGTCTTCCACCTCTGATGCTTAAGGTGGCAAGATAAGATAACCAATAAGGAAGTACTATGAAGAGCAGGATGCCAGGACATCCGCTCTGTTAATCAGCAGCAGACGCCTTGGCTGGCTTGGCCACGTTCAACTTCCACAAGACATTCTATATGGCGAGGGCGAATTCCACACACTGATCAGGCTGTAAGCTTTCATCAAGCCCTGGCTATAATACAAATTTTGATTCACAGTGCCCCTGCTGCGGGGAAGAAGAGGAAACTGTGCCTCATATTCTGTTTGACTGCCCCAGACTTGCTGATCTCCGTCTCGACAGGTCTGGGAAACCCAAAATTCTCGACCTGTATGGCGACATTTATGCACTACGAAAGACAGCAGGGTTTCTGTCCAGGGCTTTTGCAAGAGAGGATTTGAGCCTCTCAAGCCCTCACTCTAATTCTAATGGAGTTTGATGATGATGATATGGCGATCTATAGCCATATATAGATCTATATATAAATAAATATAAATAGATTCTAAATCAAAGTTAAATGAAATATAAATCTAGATCTAATTAATTAATATTCTACAATTCTTAGTCTTATTCTGAGAAAAAAACATTTGACAAACAAAATGTTACAACAAAACCAACTCACATCAAGTGGTGTTTCTATTTTTCCCTCATCTTCACTATCACTAAGAGAATTCCCCATTTTATTTACTGTGTAATGGGTCAATTAATTTTAGATAAATATTTAAAGGTGTATAAATCTAAATCTACATTTCTTGTTTACTGTATAAATAACATGATAGAAAAATATTGATGTCCTAGATATCTATAATCTTCGATACCATTGCTATACCGGAAGAAACAAAGATGTTGCACTGTTATTTCTTTCATAATTAATTTTAGAGTAGCTTCCCTTATTTACGCATTGGTATTTTAAAAGCTGAATGTCTTCCACCTCCGATGCCTAAGGCGGATCTTTAAAATAAGGTGGCAAGATAAGATAACCAATGAGGAATTGCTACAAAGAGCAGGGTGCCAGGACATCCGCTCTGTTATCAGCAGCAGACGCCTTGGCTGGCTTGGCCACGTTCGTAGAATGCCAGTAGGTCGACTTCCACAGGACATCCTTTATGGCGATCTAATAGAAGACAGGAGAGCCGCTGGTCGTCCATTTGTACGGTATACGGATGTATGCAAACGCGACATGAAGCTCTTCAAAATCGACACTGGCAACTGAGAAGAGGTGGCAATGGACAAATCCACATGGAGAGAGAGC
The DNA here is from genome assembly GCA_036873155.1 of Biomphalaria sudanica. NCBI lineage: Eukaryota > Metazoa > Mollusca > Gastropoda > Planorbidae > Biomphalaria > Biomphalaria sudanica. The sequence continues at coordinate 914,955 of JAZGLO010005595.1, read as the reverse complement.
ATAAAGGAAGGGTCACGGATTGCAGATGTCATACACAACAGAAGCAGAAAGAAGGGTGAAAATGCAACGGCGCCTGATGATTATATATGCCCAACCTGTGACCGCAGCTGTGTATCAAAGATTGGCCTCTTTAGTCATACAAGAAGTTGCAAAGGGAAAAGATCGTCTCTCGAGGCGTAAAATGCCACAGTATTTTATTTTAAAAATTAAGGGATGTGTATTTTACGTGATCACGCAAACCCAGTTGCGACTCATCTTTTTCCACATTTGATGCAGACAAATCTGGGTCAAATCTGTTGCCCGCCGGTGGTTTATTTAAGTTTTCATTTCGATTTCTGCGCCTGTCTTCAACAAGGGGTTGTTTCAATAACAACTTAAGAAATTTTGCAAACAAAAAAAAAACAAGGTTACAAAGTTTGTGTGGAAACACAAACTCAAAATCGGCACCCGAAGTGGTCCCCTTATGCAGATATAAAGGCAGGTTCAGAAAGAAGATCGGAAAATATGAACAAGCAGTGGAGTCACTAGGGGGGTGCGGGCCGCACCGGGTGACACCCACTAGGGGGTGACACCCAAGTCGGAAAAATGCACTGCTCTTTAAAAATAAAAATTGCTACCTCGAATGTCTCACAATTTAGTATCAACATGTCCCAACCCTTCTTAATTTAGTTCTATTTGACTTGTAATCTTCCCATTATGAGGAAAATAATGCGTAGTAGATGCCAGAAGAAAGAGTTTCTGAAGCTCAGAAATGTAGAAAAACGTTTGTCGCCCGGGACTTCGCCCCGGACAACTCTGAGTGAGCTTAAGGAGCTTACCAAACATCTTTTCTGACCGGTTGAGTGGCGAACGTAACTTTTTTTTTTATTGTAATATGTTGAGAAACACATAGACTTAAGCTCCTTGCACGCCATTCAACGCAAGCTCCCTCCACAGAAATCAGTCTAAAGCGACTTTCACTGCCATTTCCCAGCTGGTGCCCACGAAATTCAGGACTTCTAAAAAGGTGTGACGCCATATTAGACGTGAACGGCCATGTTTTTGCGTTCCTCTTTTCTGCTTTCATGTTAAGGCTAACTTTGGTAAACGTGTTTCGTCTTGTCTAATGCTATCTCTCACATATGTCAATTGACGTTTAGTCGCCACTTCCATTAGACGGTGAATGTCTGTGCGAGAAAGATTTTTTGTATTGGTAACATTATCTCGGTATGTTATTCGTAGGATCCTTCGCAGCCATCACTACTCAGCCTCTTCCACGTCTCGAAGTTAGGTGGCCGTTGGGATAATTATTGTATTTGAGTAGGTGGATTTTAATCTCCAGGCTAATTGGTTTGTTTCTTCAGATAGGCCGTACTTTTTGAGAAGATGGCTCCTGCTTTCCAATCCGACATGCAACACCGTGATATGCATCTCCATCGATTGAGATAACACTGACTAAGAAGGTGAACTTTTCTATTTGTTCAAGATCGGTATGACTAATGTTGGTGGGGTACTGGGTAACCTGCACCCATCATGCATACTTTTATCAATCATCTCGTGCATACATTTTATTGTATTTCAAAGTAATGCTACGTCGTCAGCCAAATACAACTAGGTCTGATTCACGCCGTGGGAACCCGAGCCCGAAAGTAGCCTGTTTATTTCTATGACATCGTCGATGGCTGCAAGAAAGAGAAATGGGGATAAGATACACCCAAATCTCATATCCGTCTCGATGTTGAAGAATTGTACCGTCTGTTGTGAGACAACAGCTTGATTGGCTTTAGACATGTCGCTGTCCGCTGAATCTGGTCAAATTGTTGCGATGCCTTATTCTCTTGCTATTTTTTCAGAGTGATTCCAAGGGACTCTATCAACCTTTTTTTTTTTAAATCTACAAAACTGATCAAGATTCTTTGTTGCTCGACGATGTTTCGCAGGACGTAAATCTATTCAGTGCTTGATTTGTCTTTTCGGAAGCAGCTAAGAAACACTCTGGTATAATTTAAAACCTTTTCCGTAAGGAGCTCTTAAATAATCTTTCATAAAAAAAATGTTCAACTCAATTTTTCTCAATTCAATAATTGTACATTTTAAAATTTATATTATAACTTTTGATAAAATGTAAAAAAAAAAAACAAAAAAAAAAATTGTAAAATAGAATTAAAAACGATTTTCGGATGTAACCAATCAATAAATCAGCTTACATTTTTATTGCTGATGTATCCAAAGGAACGGCAGTGCCTATACAGTTTGGGGTCAGCGGCGCAGCATGTTCTGACAGACCCAGGTGAGCTGTTCTGCCTCATCGTGGCACCTGGGTGGAAACGGCTACTTGAGGAGGTAGTTAGGCGAAACGAATGGCAAAACATAACCCCCGTGAGGATGCCCACTGGTGGACGAGAGTTTACCCCTTACACGGGCGGGGTTGCAAAAAAGTCCCCACAAACACGTCCCTATCCATGCGCCTTTCCTCAAAGGACCGTTACATAAATGGCGAGTCCCCCACGGCTAGCTTGGTATAACGAAGGAAAATGACGGAGGCCCCGTTGTCCTAGGCCTTCGGCCATGAGCGGCGAATCATGCGTCGGAGCTAAAGGCATCGGAAACAGCAATGTTTTACATAGGCATTGACTTGGGTCGCTCTCAAACAGAACTGTGCGTTCACACAGGTTTCTTTTTTTTTTACTGTTCTGGCTGGACGACCAAGCAGGTTTTTTTTCAAACTTAGAGCTCGAAGAGAATTCGGCTCAGCTCTTACGGACATCAAAAAGGTTCTGACAGAGTGTAGCACTGGGTGCTGCAAACTGCCTTAGGGTCGCCAGCTCCTGATTTTTCCACAAGGTTGACTCCTGAAGCTTTTACAGTGATTGGGTAAAGCTGCAAGGCAACAGAGGTTTGAATTCAGAGTTTTCCTTCTCTTAGGTGGGTAGCCAGCAATGGCTAACGATATATATGATTTCAATATTAATATTGTATGTAAATTTTTAACATTTTAATGTTACTTTTATTTTTCAATTAATAAATAACGTGAAGTTTGTTACAAATAAATAAATGTACATGTATTTCTTTTAAAAATTAGTCCTTAAGTATTGAATGCAAAACATCAGACACTCTACTGTAAATGTTACGAATAAATATAATTTTTAAAATAAATAAACATGTATTATTATTTAATAAAATATTCAAAATATTTGATCGATATTGCAAGGGACTCTTCTGATACAAAAAATTACACTGCTAAATTGTTGCTCTTTGACTGTAAGCTGTCTGCTGTGGAAATGGATCACTGGCTATAGGTTCTTTAACATGTATTTGAATGGTGTCTGGAAATTTAGGCACCAGATATTTTGGCACCAGGATAATTAGGGACCCTTAAATTTAGGTACCGGATAATTATGCAATTTTTGACAAGGCGGAAAATTAGGCACCGGAAAATTAGTCAGTCTTTAATAGCGACCTTAATTTTGAACATAATTTAAAAATGTGAACCTATATATGATCCTTAGGCTCTGGGCTATCTCTGACGTTCTCAAAATAACAACTAGAACGATTCTACTTTGTCATGATACAAAAGAAAAGCTGAAAAAAACGGTGAAAAAGTGACAATCCTGAGAATGTGTGGAAAAAATGACTCCGGATTATGAGTCATTAGGCCTATATAATACTAGTCGAGCGGCGGCGTAGCATACGCCGCTATTTTGCAGGGCCGGCCTTTGGCCACTGCAACCTATGCAACCAAAATGGGCCCCGCACTTTCATAGGACCCGCACTTTCATTGGACCCGCGCTAATTCAAGGTGTATAAATTATTAAATTAAACCATTTTATAACTTAAAACAGATTTCCCGCGACTCCTGTCTTCTTCTTCTTCTTCTTCGTTCTCATTGTTATGTTGGAGTGTTCAGATGAGTAGACCAATACATGAGATGAAATGCGCAGTGGTTTCCAGATCAGGGAGCTCTCCATATAGTTTCCTTTCTAGTGGGGTGATTTGGGGCCAATGTCTTATACGGGCCTCTTGGTATAGAGAGCTGTTTTGGAGGACGTGGTCTGTATTCTCTGGTGATACTCCACATGGGCAGATTTCACTGGTTCCAATTTTGAGCTTCCGTTATATGTGTTGTCGCATTCTGTTGTGTCCGGTCCTGAGTCGAAAGATTAGACGTTGGTCTTGTCGGGATAGCTTATAGTAAGCGTCATCTTTGTTGTGATTTGGATGAGAGCTCGTCCATTTCTCATTTATTTTATTTACTATTAATTTCTTCAATTCTTCTGGATAGAGTGCAGAGTTTATTAGTGTGTTAGTTCTCCCACTCTTGGCGAGTGTGTCAGCCTTCTCATTTCCTTCTAGTTCTATATGAGCTGGGATCCATTGAATTACAGTTTTTTTGCTGATGTTGTTGAGCTTTGTAAGTGCTGTTTTGAGGTTATTAATATATGAGGAATCAGAGTTTTGCAGGCTTTGGAGGGTTGTTTTGGCATCGGTTAGTAAGACAATCTGACTGTGTGGGGAATTTGGATGATTTGCTAGGATGGTAGCAGCTAGTGCTAGTGCTTCCTTTTCTGCTCTGTCACTGTCAGAGAGCTCTCCAGTTGCAATAGATTTTTCTAGTTTTCCTCCATTTGGCCATTCGATAAGTATTCCAGCTCCTCCATTTGTGGTGGCTTTATGGGTTGAGCCATCTGTGTAAACTCTGATCCACTGATTGGTAGGATAATTGGTATTTAGAAAACAGTATTTTCTTGAGCTCTGTTGGTCTGTAATCAGATTTTCTTTTAATGCTTTCAATATGGTCCCTTATAGTAGGAAGAGGGCTTTCGTCCCAGGGTGGAGATTCATTATAGTGTATCGAGGATTCCAGGCTAATTTTTTCAAGTTGGTGTTTCTTTTTTAGGTTTAGAGATTCCTGTATGAAATTGGTCCTTTTGAGGCGTTTTTTGGTGCCAGTTTTATGGATTTTTGTTCTGAGTGGGTGCCTCTCCATGGTTTCCAATTTAGTGAATTGGGAAAGGATTTTTATTTCTCTTCTTTCATCCAGAGAGATCATGGCAGCGGTTTCCTCCATAGCTCTTATGGGTGTTGTTTTGATTGCTCCTGTCATTATCCTTAGACCAATATTTTGAACCTTGTCTATTTTTCTTAGGTTGGTTTTGGGCTGCTGAGCCCCATGCTGTGGCACCATATTCTAATACAGGTCTCACGTAACTGGTATAGGTCTTTTTCAGGATGTTGTGATTTGCTCCCCAATCTGAGCCAGCTAATCTTTTCAAGAGGGATAGTCTCTGGATGCCTTTACTCTGTGTTTTATCTATTTGACTTTTCCAGGTTAGTCTCGGGTCATAGGTGACTCCAAGGTATGTAGGGCTGTCATTTTTTTCTAAAGCTTCCTTATGTAATGTTAATTTTATTGTTTGCTGTTTTGTTGACAGTGAGAATATGGTATATGTGGTCTTTTTTGTGTTGATGGACATGCCCCAGTCTTTGGACCAATTATTGAGTATATCGAGAGCATCTTGTAATCGAAATTTCGATGTTCCTACATATTCTTCTGTGCTAATTAAGGCAAGGTCATCTGCATACATGCTGCTTTTAACTTTCCTTGGTAGGTTTTGATTTAGATCGTTTATGAATATTAGGAAAAGTGTTGGGGATAGGACTCCTCCTTGGGGGACACCATTTTTTATACCCACTGTGTGGCTTCTTTGTCCTTGCGTGCAAACTAAGGCTTTTCTATTATTTAGATATTCCTTTATCCAGTTGTACATTCTGTGGGATATGTGATGCTGGATTAGTTTGAGCAAGAGACCTTGTTCCCAGACTTTGTCAAATGCTTTTTCTAAGTCAACCCACACAATTGTTGTTGGTTTCTTTTCTTGAAAGCAATCTTCTATTTCTTGTGTGATAAAGGCGATTTGATCTTCTGTTGATCTGCCTTTTCTAAAGCCAGCCTGGGCTTCAGTGAGTAGGTTATTTGAATCAAGGATCCATGTCAGCCTTCTATTTTTCATTCTTTCCATCAGTTTGCAGGAACAGCTAGTGAGGCTGATGGGGCGGTAGCTATCCAGCTTGTTTCTTGGTTTGCCGTGCTTTAGTATAGGCTTTTTTCCAGATATTTGGAATTCTGCCAGATTTCCAGCTAGCATTGAATATTTGTAGCAGTTTTCTTTTGGCTTGAGGACCCAAATGAAGAAGCATGTCATTAGATATTTTGTCTGGGCCCGGGGCTTGTTTTGGTTTGAGGATTTTTAGGGATTCATCAAGTTCCTTCATTTTAAGATTAGTGGTCATTCCCAAGGAGTAAGATGGATTGTTTTCTTTGATTCAATCCTGGATTTCTGAGTTTACATCTTTATTTCTACTTTCACTGTTTTGTATTTTTCCTACGCTTTGGAAAAACTTAATGAATTCATTTGCTGCTTCTTGGCCTTTCAGGGGTTTGTTGTCCTTTTCTATTACTATAGGAGTTGTTCTGTTTTTTTCCTGGTTGAGACATTTGGCTATGCGCCAGAGTTTGTGGCCGTCTCTATCTACGTTTAGCCGTTCTGTTTTTTCATGCCAACTTTTTCTCATGGCGGAAAGGTAATTTTTCCTGAAAACTGCGTTAGCTGCTTTTAGATTTATGTTATTTTCTGTACAAGGGTTATTTTCTACTGTGTTTCTGGCTTCAATAGTGGCATTGTGGAGTTGTTGTAGGTGATCAGACCAGTTGGGGATATAATCTTTTCTTGCTCCTCTAGGAATTGATTCCTTAGCTGCTAGGAGGATTGCTTTGGAGAAAGCTGAGTATGACTTATTAACCTGATTTGATTTGCAGTTTATTGAAGTTGTGTATAGGTCTGTGAGCTTTGAGAATAGGTGCCAGTTGGCTTTTTTGTAGTTCCATCTGTGGATGGTGGAGTTTTCTGATATTTTGAAGGAGCTTTCCATACTGATCAATATGGGTCTGTGGTCACTGGTGGCTAGCTGGTCTGCAACTTCTCTGGTGCACTTTTTGGATAAGTTGTCAGTTGCAAAGGCTAGATCTGGAGTGGTTGATGTTAGCCAGGCTCTTGAGAAAAATGTTGGTTTATCCTCAGGTTTGTTAAGTAGGATAAGTCTGTTCTCTGCTTGCCATTCTTCAATTTCTTCTCCCCTGGCATTTAGGTCTGGATATCCCCAGCTCTGAGAGTGACTATTCATATCTCCTAAGAAAAGAGTCTTCTTGGTCAGGTATTTGTATGTGATCAATCTCTATTTCCTTGTCTGGTGGGAAGTAGCAGTTAAATAGATTAATATTTCCATCTGGAAGAATTAGCTTAGTTCCCATTATTTCTGATTCTGAGGAGTTGGCCATAGTTATGTCTGTGGTAGGGATGTCATTTTTAATGAGGGTGAGGATTCCTCCTTTGGGTCTGATTTCTCTATCTTGTCTGATGCAGGTGTAGCCTCTAATGGAGAAAGGAAGATTACTGTTCAAATGAGTTTCTTGGATGCAAGATACATCTATTTCTTTCTCATGCAAAAATATTTTTAGAGCTTCTTTTTTCTTTTGGATGCCCTCTGCGTTCCATTGTAGGATTTTTAAACTTTTGGTCTTGGAGTGTTGGCCAGTAGTGTTTACTTTCTTGTCCCTGCTCCTGGCTCCAGAGGCAGAGATAGAAGAACCACCAGCTCGCTTGTGTGGGCTCCTTCGAGGCGGAGAGCCCGGCCCCCTACCTGTGCGGCGGGATTCCACAGGCAGGACGCCACATCTATTAGAATCGTTACTGAACTCCAACATAGATGAGGTTGCGTGTCAATGTGTTTTGCGCCAGGAGGCCCATTGACTCCAACTTCAGCCTGCTTTTCTTTCTGGGTGTGCTCCCATAGCCTTTGATCATCCAAGATCATCTGCAAGGCAGCAGGTGTTTATTTTCGGAGTTTTCTCTCCTAGATGAACTGCTATCCCTAGCTAACGAGTTTCATCTACCCGAGGGTTTAGAGTTAGAGCGCCCTATACTCGCTTTTTGCAATCATTTCCCTGGATTGCTGAGATGTTTTTAGTAAATATTCTAACCACTGGAATACTTCACCTCATCCTCCATGACTGCAAACCAGTTGGTCCGCGGCTGTTTATTTGCTATTCACAGCTAACCTTTATATCTAAGGGTCTTCCCCCTATCTGCCACCTGGGGACGCGCTTGGTAGAAGGTGGTAGCTCCCCCAAGGCTCTCCTGTCGATTTACTAGGAGCTTCTGGAAATCTTCCGAAATTGCAAAATATACGAAAAAGTTCTTAAAATACACGGAAATATATAGACAAAAATTATCATTTTGGGGTGTCATTCAATATGGAAAACGCCAATCCTACGCGCGATACATAAAAAAGGCATTATGCACTAGCCGTAATTGTGTAATCTGGTAAAGGAAGCTTCTCGCGCCTCAAACTAATGAAGAATTACATGAGTTCAACAATTCTCAAAGATAGATTGAAACATTTGGTAATTCTTACTATTGAGCGTGATCTATGTAGGAAACAGAATTATTATGATATACTGATACATACTGTATGACTTTGCTACACGCGAGGCTCGTCAAGTAATTCTGTAAGTTGTAAAGAATGAATAAAATGCATAGACGAATTTATTTTCTAATACAAACTCTTAACTTTCACTTAGGCCTATTATCCGCTTCCCTACTCCCTACCAAAACTTGGCCCCTCGATATCCGTTTCGCAGAGGGCCCCACAATGGTTAAGTCCGGCCCTGCTATTTAGTGACGGATGAATATAGGCCTACATAGTAGATTATTAGTTCTCTTTCCATGACTTCTTGGTCACAATGGTTAAGTCCGGCGCTGCTATTTAGTGTTTGTAAAATGTTTGTGAAATGTTTTACATGTTTCGGATGTTCCTTCAGAGTTGAAGATAGTTTACCTCCTAGTCCAAACCTTCCGCAGGACGAAGGGGGATGGGAGCGGGCATGGTTTGAACCCGGCACTATCGATAAATCCAAACGACAGTCCAACGCGCAAAACCGCACGACCATGCAGCCGTCCGTAGTGACGGGGGAATACTACTTGTTCTCCCCCTCTTGTTTTTTCGTAGGGTAACTCTATCCGTAGTAATAAAAGAGTGATCTTTCCTTTACTTCTTCTCGTCCAAACACTTGAGCCATGAAGAGAATTATATATAGAGATAGACATCACAGGATACAGGGATGGGAAGGTAGAGATGATTCTCCTCTCATTGCTTCACCTCCTTAGCCCTCCCCCCTTCACGCACTCCCACTAAAAGGAGAGGATTTGTCGCGGGAAAATGTTGAACTAGGTCCTGATAATTACATAATAACCTGCAAGAAGAGAAAAACTTTAATTGATCGTACATACACACTCACTTAAGTTTAGTGTGTAGGTTGATATGGGACATGTCAAGGCGCTGCCACTCCAGACACAATGACTGACAATACAAACGATTAAACATAGCGTCATTTTGGCTCGCTTCCCCTCTCCCCCCCCCCCCCTCCAGTATGTTTTTCTTGTTCATGGTGATATTTTCCAGTTTCCTGCAGTCATCTAAGTCCCACCAGACACCTACCACAATACAAACTCACTGCCAGTCATCAACGTCCCACCAGACACCTACCACCATACCAACTCACTGCCAATCATCAATGTCCCACCAGACACCTACCACCATACCAACTCACTGCCAGTCATCAACGTCCCACCAGACACCTACCACAATACAAACTCACTGCCAGTCATCAACGTCCCACCAGACACCTACCACCATACCAACTCACTGCCAATCATCAATGTCCCACCAGACACCTACCACCATACCAACTCACTGCCAGTCATCAACGTCCCACCAGACACCTACCACAATACAAACTCACTGCCAGTCATCAACGTCCCACCAGACACCTACCACCATACAAACTCACTGCCAGTCGTCAACGTCCCACCAGACACCTACCACCATACCAACTCACTGCCAGTCATCAACGTCCCACTAGACACCTACCACCCTACCAACTCACTGCCAATCATCAACGTCCCACCAGACACCTACCACCATACCAACTCACTGCCAATCATCAATGTCCCACCAGACACCTACCACCATACAAACTCACTGCCAGTCATAAACGTCCAACCAGACACCTACCACCATACAAACTCATTGCCAGTCGTCAGAGTCCCACCAGACACCTACCACCATACAAACTCACTGCCAGTCGTCAACGTCCCACCAGACACCTACCACCATACAAACTCACTGCCAGTGATCAACGTCCCACCAGACACCTACCACCCTACAAACTCACTGCCAGTCGTCAACGTCCCACCAGACACCTACCACCATACAAACTCACTGCCAGTCGTCAACGTCCCACCAGACACCTACCACCATACCAACTCACTGCCAGTCATCAACGTCCCACTAGACACCTACCACCCTACCAACTCACTGCCAATCATCAATGTCCCACCAGACACCTACCACCATACAAACTCACTGCCAGTCATCAATGTCCCACCAGACACCTACCACCATACAAACTCACTGCCAGTCATCAATGTCCCACCAGACACCTACCACCATACAAACTCACTGCCAGTCATCAATGTCCCACCAGACACCTACCACCATACAAACTCACTGCCAGTCGTCAACGTCCCACCAGACACCTACCACCATACCAACTCACTGCCAGTCGTCCCCCGCTTCCAGTGCATGTCATGTCGAGATACACTTGTTATTGTTCAACCTTGGCTTTATTAGCTCATGTTTTTGTCTAGAACTTATGCCAGGCTTATTGCGAAACCCAAACAAACTATCCATACCTAAAGCTTAAGCAATTAGCAAGAAAAATAATAAAAGCTTGAGTTGAGATGTTTTCAATAAAGTGAATTTGTATACTCAAGTTCATCACAGTAATCTGCTCTTTCCTAATTTTGACAATAGTGTTACAAATGAACAGCGATAGGTAGAGGTCAACGTATGACCCCGGCGAGATGACACAGCAGCGAGTGTTCTCTGGAATCTACATGTACAAACAAAGACAGGATGTGACGTGTCCTCACGTGTTGTTCCAGGGGACGAACAGATCTAAGAAGGGGACAGTTACTAATGAACAGTGACAGATAGAGGTCACTACGTGTGGCCCAGACTTGATGACACTGCAGTGAGTGTTCTCTGGAATCTACATGTATAAATAAAGACAGGATGTGACGTTTCCTCACGTGTTATTCCAGAAGATACAAGCAGTGTTTGTGCAACATTGGAGGAGCGATTAGGGACTCTATATAGCCAAAGAGTTAATGTGAAAGTGAGTCGTGAGTGAGCCGATACAGACGATGTAAGACGTGTGCGGCTCTAGTGGAAGAGAAATGTGTACGACTCGATGCAAGTTAACTAGGGTAGAGTTAACTGGAGTGGACTACTGTCTTTAAAGTCAATACAGCGAACTACAGTGGACTTGAGCCGTTACAGTCGATGTAAGACGTGTGCGGCTCTGATTCGGTAGACTTGAGTACGACTTGGTTCAGCTTTGGGAGACCTGGAGCGACACTGGGAAGTGTATCGTTGGTCTGTTCTGTGGAATACGGCTCGATGCAAGTTGAGAAGAGATGAATTGCAACCAAGTATAGCTAACTGTAAACTGACAGATATTGTACAGTCTTCTAGGCTACATGTTACAGTGACAAATTGTTAGAGTTAATGGTCAATAAAGTTATATGAAGCTGAAAGTTCAGTCGTCAAGTTCTTTGCAGTGTTTTTATTTGTGTGCCTACTAATACATTTAGCCAGAAGATTCAGAAATACGTAACAATAGGTTTCTTTTTAAAAAATCGGATCGCATCTATTCGGTTCGGATTCGATCGAATCGGATTTCATCGGATCGTCATTGAAAAGTAAAATGTGGCAAGTATGGAGATTGAACCATAAACCATTGAACCCTCGACATTGGCGTTATTAGCGCGACGCTCTATGAATATCGCTGCCAATTTTGGGCGATTCCAGACTTCTAACTTTTAATACAACTTATTCAATGCACCCATGAAGAGCTATGTTCAAACCATAGACCATGCATAGACAATAAATATATATACATAGTCTATGGTTCAAACTAATAGTAGGAATTGAAGAAGAAGAAGAGAGAGAGAGAGAGAGAGAGAGAGGTGGAGGCAATATAACGGAACCTTTAAAAAAAAAAGGAAGATACTTTGAAAAAAAAGACAAAATAAACACGTCAAGTAAAATGGTTAAAAACTATTGAACGCTATTTTTAAATACAAAGCTTTTTAATAATGGACACTCGATTTAGGAAATTACCCAATAGAATGGCATTGAAATGATTTATAACATTTGTTTAGAAACTAGTTCACTATGAGGAAGTCACAATAAGAACTTCAGTTCAAGTTTAAATGACTTCTATGGTGCACGAAATGTCTATAACAATAACTATGAAGGCCCCTGTCTTGGAGACTTCTATGGTGATCTAACAATAAATATGAAGGCCTGTCTTGGAGTCCAAATAGTCATGAGGAGTGCAGTAATTCCCGTGGTTACGCAGCACCAGCTGCGACCTCCATATTTTGCCACATCCAGAGCAGACATAACCTTTGTCCGCCGGCGGTCGATTTTCTTTTGGTCTCAAATGTGGCCTTTGTAACTGACCTCCAGCTGTCTCGTTCCGAAGCCGCCTGCAGCCAGGTGCTCTCTTCTTTGTCAGTTAAAGCAAGTTGGCGCCAAAGCTGGTCTTTAAGACATTTTCGTGGGGCACCTTTCAGCTCACCAAAACGAAATCTTACACAGGCTATGACCTTCTTTCGGGATTTGTAACTAGTGCTTTTTTTTTGGTAAAAAAAAATAGGTGCAGTACTCAGTGATGGATTACCTAACTTTTAACTACTCATAAACGTTAAAACACAAGAAAAGTAATATTTTTTTCCCACATTGAAAAAAGTACCGTCACAAAAAAAAAAAGCACTGTAACCATTCAACATGTTTTCCCATCTTTTGCTTCACCTCACCCCCCCCCCCTGTCTACCTACATTAAGGAAGAATAGATGTTTGAAATTGTTTTGTTAGTCAGTAATAAGCCCATTGCAATAGCATAGCACATTGAACAAGAAATATTGTACCGGTATATGTATCTTTATTAATCCTTTGACATAGGAGATAAGCCAAGCAGAAAATATTCAGTCAATAAGCTTTTTTTTTTTATTTTTGAAAGGCGTTTTACAAAGAATGTATTGTAGTTAGGCTTGTCTATGATTCCGAAGATTAATGAGGAATGTACTATTGTATTGTAGGCATTGCCTAATTGGACACTTCTATTTATTAGCTTTAGATACCAGTAAAACTATACCTCTGTATGTGTATGTTCCAATGTGCCAGAGGTTTCAGCTGCTCCATCAGTGGGGATGGGTTATTGATCATGGGAAATGAATATTAAGGCGGCTGATTTCACTTAAAAGATGTGATTTAACAGAGAGGCTTGTTTAGTTCTTCAGAATAAAGTAGATTTCTCAATTCTGTGTAGCTAGAAATTTGTATATATTTTATGTATATAGTACCGGTAATAATAATAATGACTAATGAAATACTTCACCCCCCCCCCCCACCCCCTGGTCTGAAAACAAAACAAAACCCAGATTAAAAATGGACAATAATGTTTTATTCTGTCAAGTTTCTTCTTATATTTAGAATAGAGGAAATGAAAAATGAAATCAATACATTGCAAACAACAACCTAGTTTTGACCTAATCTTTTGAACACACATCAGTTGTGGGGGGGAGGGAGCAGCAACAAAGCACAGTGGCATACATACACATTTAGCAAAAGTCATCAAAACAAAACAACACATAAAAAAATGAAATTTAAGGCGGAATTTAAAAAAGAAAAGATCAAGCAGAAACAACAATTAAGGCCCTTGCCTGAAAGATGAAGTGAACTCTTTGAACAAACTGCACTGTGATCCAAGCAGCTGGACTTCTTCAACTACTAGATCACAGGCAAATCATTGCAAACAAGAAAAACACAGATTCCTATTTTTATTGCCAACTAGAATAAATCATGAGCTGAGCAAAATATGGTTAAAACTATACATTTGAATGTATGAAATTATTGCTACTAGAGTCTAGCACTGGGCAGCAGTAACATCAGCTGACCTCCTGCAGCAGTTTGAGCTCACACCACAGCAGTTTCAATGTAGACACTTTTTGAGCACATTTATAGATTGGTGAACATAACTTTTTTGAGCACATTTATAGATTGGTGAACATAACTCCTCACAGGATTGACTGCTCTATTCTAGAATGTAAATTATCTCTCCTCAAAGAATCGACTGCTCCATTCTAGAATAAACAATTTCAAGTTTGAACTACCCAGTATTTAATCAAAAACCTTTACCAATGAAATTTTTAAAACTACTTGCTGTTTAATTACACGCTGACAGAACACCACAGTTGTTAGTATTAATGTAATAATTATGAGCAACTGAGTGTGCCTCTGTAATGAGGCACACAAACTCTAGACTGCATTAAAATCAATGAAAACAAAAACATCCAACAATGCCTACTGGTATTTATACAAGTTTGTACAAAAACATAACTTAGGCCCACTTTTGAAGGACAAGAAAATATGCGAGTGCCTATTGAGCAGTAAAATGTCAATGACCTTGACAAGAAGTAGGAGCCATACACTAAAAATACATGTAATGTAGGGGGAGCAAGTTACAGCAGACAACTCACTTGGATGTAGTCAAAGTCTTACAAAAGCACAAACTAGAATACACCTTTAAAGGGAAGTAGATTCTATGACAATGGTAGAAAAATATACAAAAATAGCAAAGTATATTGAATTAAAAAAATGGCCATTAATCTGCCTGCATCATAATGTTCTAAGGTATTCAATTCATAATGGCAACAGAAAAATGTTTCTAAAAAGAAATAGTTTATTAAAAAATTAAGTAGCACTATATATATATATATAAAACAAAAATGTTTCTCCACGTTACATTAACCTCTAGTGCTTACATTGAACAACAACTGTCTTTTAGATGTTTTTATGTTCTATAGATTAAGAATATTTCAAATAAAAACAAACTGTACCATATGCTAATTTACTTAGTGCTGAAATATCGTTCATATAAAAAAAGACAACTTGTTAAAATAAAAAAAAAACAGGGATACATATTAAAAAAAAAAAAAAAAAAAAAAAAAAAGGAATGTCCATTTGCACAACCAGCCTCTAGTTCTCAATGATGTGTATAGAATTAAAAATGGACAAGTAAAGTCATTTACAAATAAAAATGAGAGGGAAATAAAACCAAACAATTGTCCTTGACCTCAAAAAAAAAAAAAAGGACAAGGAACATTCATACAAAAAAAAGTATTAAAACAAATTCAGGAACCAAGTATTTCCAGTAACAGATAAAAACAATATGTTGGACATGGGTCAAAAACCTACCTCAGATGTCCAAGCTAAATAAAAACCATGAACCTTAACCTCCACCTCACCTTAAAATTTAAGTCTTTACCAGTGTACACATGAGTTAAGACAATATATATGTACCTAGTTCACAAACAAACAAAAATGTACAGGTTTGTTTCACAATGATTTGAAGATGAAATATCTATACATAGTTCAGATACATCTGATTGTTCACAAAACAGAAGAGAAACTTGGACAATTATAGGGCTCCCCATTTAGAATCTCCATTCACCTAATTACACAGTAAAAGAAAGATCAGCTCTGATGCAGTTTTTTTTCATCTTAACCTTAGTGGAAAAACACAAGTTTAAAAATGTTTTATTTTGCCAGTTCCCCTTCTCCATTAGTGGTGATTACAGAGCTGCTGGAGGTGGTGGTCACAGACTCGACTAGTTTTTGTTTCAGGAGAGATGGGTCTTCAATCACTGCCGTGGTCATCTTGAGCTCACTAAGTTGTTTCAGTACTTCCTCACCTGTATGGGTCACTTTCTCTGTGGTTTTAGTGACAAATTCACTAGTTCTTGTAGTCACTTCATGCTGTTTGTTGGAAGAAACAAATACCATGTGTTGTTGAAATCAGTTGGAAGTAATGTCATCACTCAATTCAGTTCACAAGAAGACACTAACTGGTTTCAAAGTGGAAATAACTAAGTAAACAAAGTATACATTCAGGGTGCTTTCCCTTAGTTCTTAAAACTATAACAAATAACTCCCTCCTAACTTTAAACAATTAATAGTGAGGGAAGAACAATGCAGAAAACAGCCCAGCCCCTCCATTTTTGTGGCATAAAGCAGGAACAAGAAAAATATGCAAATCAAATACAAAAATGGCAGACAAACATTAGGTTTAAATATATGGCCTTAGAAATGTTTAAAACTATTTGATTTCGTTTTCCACTTTGAAACCTAAGCTAAATCTATGAATGAAATACAGATAACCCTTCTACTGGATGAAAAACAAACAAAAGCAGACAAACAAGCAAGAAAGAGGGCTTGTGTTTCCTGACATCATCTTCCCTCACCTGTGTTTCCTTCAGGATATCTGTCACACCTTCATCTACCTCTTTATAACCATTGGTTACTGTATAATGAACAAAGGAGTTGAGTTTACTATGAAAACAAACTAGCTTTTTTTTAATGATATAAATGTATGATTATTTTGCTTAACATTGCTAAGTATTTCTTTTTTTTCAAAGAACATGAAAATTGAATAAATCATGATAATCTTAAAACCTTGTGTGTATATATATTTAGATATTTGTATACTAAGAAAAAAAAAAAAAAAGGGTTAAAGATAACTACAATTTGTGTCAGTTGACAATGAAAGCAAAGGCTGTCTTTTTGGCCAAAATAAAAATATGCTTTTAGTTGCAACATGAGGGAAACTGGTAGACTACCTGTTGTGACAGCCCTGTGTGCCTCCTGTGTTGCAGATGCTGAACTTTCTGATACTGTGGATGTAGTGGTCTGTGTAATGGTTCTAACTGAAGTCACAATGGTCCCTTCATTTTCTGCACTAATTTAACAAAAACAAATACACTTCAATCAAAGAATGCATGCATGTGTAGCCTGGACAATGGATTTAACATATCCAGTAATATAGATGCTTAGAATTTTTGTCTAGCATTAATAAGCAACCCAAGCAAGGAAAAAGTAAACCTGAATAACTATAATAGTTGATATGGTGATAAATAGATGAAGTCAGTAACTTCTGTACAGTTATATTACATAATACAATAAAATTAGTTTATATAAAATATAACACTCAATGTTAATGTCAAAGATATAACTTGTGTATAAGCTGGCAAACTGGATGCCAGTAATTTAAAAAATACATTGTTACCCACAGCATCCCAATGTTTATAAAATTGTTAATTTGAACAAATTTGAAAACAAAAAAAAAACATTATTTAAACCAACTCAAAAACTGTTGGCTACACAGGTAGCGCTATGAACCGAGAAGCAGACTCACATGACATCCCTGACACTGTCAATGGTTATATCTGCTGACATGTTCATGTGGGAATCATCTGCACTGACTGCAGTGCCATCAGCATCACTGTTAATTACAAGTTGTTGTAATATGTAAGTATAACTAGGTTAATGAGTGAATACAACATGTTAGTACCATCAATATATAGTACACAAGTGCAAAAAGTTAGCTAAGTAATATGCCAGCTAACTATACAAAATGAAAAGTGGATTAGCATGCTGTTATGTTAGTGTCTTATAGAAACAAAACAAAAAATTGAACAATGTTTTTATTTTATCATGCTTTTTTATGTTTTTGTTTATTTATTTGATTGAACCCACACTTACATATCTAAGTCCACTCTCACCATACTTGCCAATAGGCAACAAGTAGACTAAAATAAATAATAGGAAGAATACTAACAAACTGCACTTGAAACACACATTACTAATGTACATTTTTCTTATATAGGAAAGATAAAAGACGTTTTATAACCATCAAATGCAATGCATCATGCAGCGCAAAATATTTGACACAATAATTTCATCATACTTTAGCAAAGTCACAATATATATAACACATAACTTTAGTGTGAGAGCAAAATTACAATATGAAACATTACTATTTTCAAAAAAATAAACCACTTGAATCATCCCTGAGTGCCACACTGTAGTTTTAGTAAGGTTTTTAGGTTCATTTTTTATTTCTGCCTAGTACACTATGGAGAAGGGGAGAGCAATACTTCTAGGTTATCTTAGTATGACATTGACTAAAGACTTTATCTAAGCTTTCTATTTTAAAATTATAGTCAAAAAATAAATCTTCGCAAGCTACAGAATGTTTGCATTTATGTTCATATTTGTGAGAATTGATTAAAACTTGCAATAAAAATACTTTGGTTCAATAAGACATAAAAATCAATTTGCTTTTAAAAGATAACAAAACAAAAAATTTGACTAAGAAACACACCCTTGCGCTGTCTGTGATTGCTCCTCTGAGGCTGGTGTAATTTCAACTGTTGGGCGATCAGATGTTGCAGTAGCTGCATCCTCTCTCACTTCAGGTGGAGGCCGGAGACCTTCTGCGAGTTCAAGTTCACATTTTGGAATGCCAGTAGTGATAGTGGTTGACAAAGTCACCCGGCAGAACTCAGATGGTGATTGCAAGTAAAAGCCTTGTCCGTCTTTGGTGAACACAAAAGATGAAATGCCACTACAAACAAATTTTAAAAAATCAATGTAACTAAACAAATAACAATTATATAATTTGGGACCTAAATTATCTTTAAAACAAATTCTGAATAAATTATAAATAGCAACCTAAAATAACTCTCTCAAAAAAAAAGCATACTTGATATCTTCTTTACGAAGTGACTGTGATGTAAGCTGCTTGCGTAGTGTGGAAACAGAATAAACTCGAAGGTCACCAGTATTTGTAAGACAAGCAATATCAAATTCACTGTAGGTATCTGCTAGGGGCAAAGCATGACACAATTAAATCTTGGAAATACATTTTTTTTATAAGTCATGAATATGGTAACAAGGTCGAACATAAATTGTGTTATTTAACACAAAGTTAGAAATAAGTCAATGATGGAAACAAACGTTAAAAATTTTCTGCACCCCTGTTTGTGAATCAGCATGGTGCGGTAACCCAAAAGAAGGTGGTGCTGAATACTTAAAAGTATTTTCCTGACATAGTGTTACAAATAACACTGCATGGGCTTACTGCACACACAAGTTGGAAGGCACAATGTTATTGCATGTAGATGGGGAAAACTTTAAGAACTATTCAATGTTGCACTTGACAATGTCAACATGGATAGATTTATGATTCAACTCAAACAACTAAAAAGAGGTGTGTTATGACTTTTTGGATCTCTTTTTGGAGTTCTTAGCAAGATCAGCATGATAAGCAATGCAGAGAATTTTTAAAGACAAAAAAAACAACAAAAAAACAATAGTGTTAATCTGCATTTTTTTTTCAAAATAAGAAGTAGAAAAAATTAAAACATTTTTGTTACAAACATTTAACAATTAGAAAAAATGAGTGAGGATATTTTCTGAAAATTCCCATCACTGAAAAAAAACAAACAAGCAAAACAAAACCTTTGCTATTAACATTTTAGATAAAACTAAATTGTTTGATCACTTTCAACTAGTAAAGCTGATCGAACTACTAGTTAACAGTATCTACCTTCTCTCCTAAAGTTGACAAAATTAATCTTTCTCAGTCTGGCTCCATCAATAGCTGTAATTTTGTTCTTCCATCTGGGCTTCAAATTAGGCAGAGAGAATGTCTACAAATAGAAAGAACAAACAAAATGACATTTAGGACACTAACCATGATAATCTCATGCTAGCACAATTCTAGAGTTAAACCTTTACACACCTTAAGCTGCTCTTCTGAGCATATGATAATGGAATGCTGACTCTCCATGTCTGGAGCTTTAGCCCTCTCGTTGATCACTTCAAATGCATCAGGCAAAACATTGTTTTTCCCATCTATAACTGCCATACACAGCACAGGAGCACGATGTTTCAATTTAATTTCTTTAGCCAGCAGGCAAGACACATAGTCAGAAGTACGCTTATCTGAAGCTGGTACTGTCAGGTTGTAAACAAATATATGGCCACCATTTGTTCCTACCCAAAGTGATGGACTGTGGGTCACACCTGCAACAACAAAATAATGATAATAATCCAAAGGGCAATACATGCAACAACAAAATAATAATTCAATTAAATATGTGAAAAAAAATATTTTTTTTCTAGTAATACAGACTAACTTAATCAAAGTACATTTCAACAATAAAATAGCTTGTTAAGATAAATATTAAGAACAAAAACAATTTAATATTTTTTATACTCTTACCATTTACAATAAATGTATCTGCAAAGTACAGTGATCGAACCATGGAGGCCATAGAATCATCACCACTTCTTGCCTCAACTTGTCTCTCTTCTGGTTTACAATCCCCTGCCCCTGTTGTAGAGCTTGTAGCTGCTGGTGCTGCTGAATGTGCTGCCGTTGTAGTTTCCTCTATATGTTGTGTAGTACTGCATTAAAAAGTGTTTAGAAGAATGTTTTCAGAGTGATTTGGTGGTGGGGGACATTTCAATAACTTTATTCTATAATACATCATAGATAAAACACTAATGAAACACAAAATCAATAACAATATCCTTACGTTTGACTATCGTCTTTTTTTGGTTTGTCTTCTTTTACTTTTTTCTCAGATCGCCGCCTACGAAGTCTGCGGAATGATTCACGGAGGGATTTCTTTAAGGATTTCCTACGAGACATTGCTGTATCTGATGTTCCATGAAGGTCTATAATTCACAAAATGTATATTAGTTTTAAAATATATAATTTTAAAATTTACATTAATTCATACACTATTCATACATTCACACCAACAAAAAATTATTTTTTTTAGATTACCATTAGGATTTAGTGTGCATCTTGTTGCAACCTCTTTCTTTTGTGCATAATCCAAGAGTGCAAAACCTTGGCCTGTCCCTGCTGCTACACTAGAAGACAAAAATGAATATAATTTTTTAAACTAAAACTCAAAATACTTTTAACAGCATGATGTATCAAACAAAATTCTATTTTACACTGTTTCAGCTTTAAAGAATTATTAAATGAACATGCCTGTAGTTCATTTATGGTACAAAACTCAAAATACTTTTGACGGCATGATGTAACAAAAAATTTCTATTTTACATTGTTTCAGCTTTAAATAATTATTTAAAAAACCACATAATCTATGTGTTTGTTTAAACAAAACTCACAGCTGCCACTCAGAATGCAGAGCTAAAGCTGTACAAGCTGCAGGTGGGTCCAGTTGCATAATACATGTCGGCTGGAATCCTGCTGCATATTTCAGGTCATCGATCTTGCAGCTTAGAGCTTCATGACCCTTCCAGACAAAGCCTTCATGATCACTCATAATGTTGACTTTCACTTCCTAAACAGAGAACACACAATGTTGTAGAGAAGATCAAAAGTGTTTTTCTTTTAGTCTCAATAGCTGACAATGTCTATTATGAATTGAATGCATACATTACAGCAAAAACAACTATATCATGCAGATGTTACTTCAAAAAATATTATTATGTCCTAAGCATCATGCATCTAGTCATAACTATTGTTATATGCATACCCCCAAGATCTAGAATAGTGAATAATAGACCCAACAGGCAGGAGATAAAATTTAGGCAGCAATTTAGAAAGAAAACAGTGCTAGTCTACTTTTTATAGAAATTAAAACTAGCCCTAACTAATATAGATCTGAACCAAATCATGAAATTTCTATTTTATTGCCTTTTTATTACCTTTAGATCCTGTTCTCTTTCTTGTCTTTCCATGTTAAAAATAAGAACCTGGCCAGCTGAACCAGCTGCCACTAGAGTCTCACTAAGTGCACACAGGGCCAGTTTTTGGATAGCCAGCCTTGGGTCATCGCTAAATGGGTCAAATGAGCCCACCTGTCACACAAAAGTTTTAGTATGTATAAACTTCTAAACAAACAAGATTTTTTTTCAGATAAACTTTTCATATGAAGCCAAAAATACTATTGAGCATACTTGTCAACCTAAAATCTCATTTTTTACCTTCCTGAATGGAGGCCATTCTTCTTCTTCTGGTGTATGAGAATCTGAGGTGTGGTCTTGAACTCCAAACACTGGAGCTGTGCTCAGCTTATAGATCAATCTGAGACTGGAGTTGGAAGCATCCCAGAATCGTACAGTACCATCCTCGTGACTAGAATACAACCATTATTTTAGATGAAGTCCACCCCACATTGAGATTTATTTATAAATAAGTAAGTATTGCTTAGTACAATAACTTACCCAGTCAAAAGCAAGTCTTTGGAAACAGAAGGTGTCACCAAATTCTTTCCACCATTGATTGGCCATTCCTAATGAAACAAAACAAAATGTCTAATCACAGTCATCTAAGCCAAGTTAATTGATAAGCAGTATAATTGAGATCAATTGGGTTTTTTTAAAGCTCAATGTTTCTATTTTTCAAGATCACATCAAAATTTTTTTAAATGACCACAAACTCATTTGTTGGTGAAAATCCTTGCAACGAGATACTCCACAGATCTAACTACCCAATATTTAAGACAGTAATGCCTTAACTCAGCAAATGGCCCAGTGCTATTGAACCCCCTGAAACACCTGCACACTGTAATGAAACCACAGATCGATGCCTGGTTGTGTGGTACATGCTGGACTGTTATTCAGACTTCTCAATGGTTCAGGGCTCATACCCTTCTCACGTGATACCATTCCCCTGTCGTTTGCACTAGGAAGTAAATTATCTTCAACTCTGAAGGAATATATGAACAGATGCCTGGGGGCCAAAAAAAAATTGGGTACCAACTCAAGAGAGTGCAAGTAAGACATAAGAAAAATCAAATACTTACTCTGTGAGTAAAATTCTTGCACTGATTGTCCCCTGCATCGATCAACTTCTGCCACAACTGTTCTGGAATGTCATTTATGTGTTGGGAGCATGTGACAGCAGAAGAATGAACACTATTCAGATATGGCAACCTAAAACAGGGCCAGGATTCTGATTCTAAATCTAACACAACAAGTTCCTCTTCAGCTAAAATCACAAGTGCTTGTGGATCATCCCTATCTGAAAGTTTAAAGGAAAAAAAATACATAAAAAAAAGAAATACACATGAAAAAAACACACACAAAAATGTTTAAGACAATGTAAATATAGAACTTAGGCTTTAAAACAAGCTGTTGGTTACAGTTATACTTCACTGACAAGCAACAGTTAATATACTTGAACATTGGAACACGTTTAGTTCAATATATGTAAAAAAATCTGCTTTCTGCTATCTCTTGCAGTTTCCCAATAAATCTGATACTGTCACTATTTATGGAGGACGGAAGCCATTTGATATTATTCCCTTTGGGTTATGGGATTACTACAATACTCATTCCAAAAATGCAGCCACAGAAGATAAGCGTAGCCTTAGAAAATGTGCTTGCAACAGTCATTTGAATTTTGTACACATAGTATATTCTACATTTGTAGGCATCATAGGTTGTTGGAAAAAAATAAAATAAAATAAATGACCTCCCTATCAATGATAGTAACAGCAGTGTTATCTTTGTATTTATTCCAATAACTAAAAGACACAAGTCTTTTATGTAGGAAACAAGAAATGTTAATGTACACAGTTTGAATCATGTCAAGCGAAGAATTACTTGAATGAAGCTTATACTGTGAAACTTTGCAAAACAGTGGTGCCTGTGTGCCTAGTAGATCTAGATGCAATCTATGCTATTTTGTACAAATACTAGAACAAAAATCTATAAATCAATCTAAAATAAGATCTAATCCCGATTCCTTCAGAAATGAAAATTATGCCCTAGTCCAAACCCCCTGGAGGACAGCTTGGAATTACAATGCCCCGGTTCTAATTAGGTTGCATCATAACAACAGTCTGAAGATCTAGATAGAGACAGAGATAAGTTCAAAGGTTTTAGTTTAAACTTTGTAAATAGACCCACATTGGATATATATGTATGTGCAAAAGAAATTTAGAAATATATTTGCATGGTTCTGAAAAAGGAAAATATTTTTTAAAATTGTGAAAAAATTTGGTCTACAAAATGTTCAAAATTCTGAAGATTTTCTAGCAATTCCCATCACTGTGATTTAAGAGAAAAAGGACTGAAAGATATTTTGACACATTCAGATTGGCATTAACATAGAGCAGCAAATGCAATGAATATTATATCAATGATAGTAACAGCAGTGTTATCTTTGTATTTATTCCAATAACTAAAAGACACAAGTCTTTTATGTAGGAAACAAGAAATGTTAGTGTACACAGTTTGAATCATGTCAAGCAAAGAATTACTTGAATGAAGCTTATACTGTGAAAATATGCTGGGGCATCTGTGTCGAACTGAATGGATACCTGTTTCAATGGCATCTTTCTCATCCGCTCTGTTGATAGTCAGGAAATCAACAACTCTAGATGTAAGATCAGCTACAACATGGTTGTCACCTTGCATGATGCTGACAGTGTGGCGATCTCCATAGCTGGCACGAGGCATACCTCCAGAGATGACAATAAGGGGTTCACTAAAGGAGGTGACAAAAAATTATTTTTTTACAGGTGCACAATGAAGTATTAAGCTTAATGTTTGAACAGAAATATAATTTCATTACTCCTATCAATAATGTTGCATTAACTTACTTCTTTGTCATTTTCCATTGGATTTTATTTATAGCTTTGCAAGGAAAAGGACCTAAAAAAGAAAAAAAAATGTAAGTACATTACTTTAAGTCCCAAGTAATGTCTTAGTGTGAGTTAAAATGAAAAAGCTACTGTTTCTTCAATGCCCAAACAAGTCAAAATTTGTTTCAAGCATGGTGTTATTGTAAAGCTAGCATTTGACTGACACCATGAATGCCAGATACTTGTTGAGCCAAATGGTTCCTAACTTCTTCAAAGATATGCAAGAAAGGTGTCTTAATTAAATGCTCACCATAAGGTGTAACGGCTTGCTCCTTTGGTTCAGTGAAATCTCTAGCATTCCATGTAATGTAACTGCCATCATTGTGTGCACTAATGAATTCACCTCCTCTTCGATTCCAGGCTATGGATTCAAGTTGCTGTCATTTGCACACAAGAAAACAACATGTTTTATTATACAGTAATAGTGTTCAAATAACTTACGTAATAACTACTGAGTTGTATAATAATTTAATACAAAAAAGTGATGAGAACAGAATTTGCAAAAATTGGAGAAAAATTCTCTCTCCCTGCAGTTGTGAACCATTCAATTCCTTTTCAAACATGTCAAAATGTATTATTACAATGCAAGGATTCTAATTAACATCTGATATGTGCATGTGCAAAAGAAATATAGAACTATAATGGACATTTTTTTTTTGATTTTCTGGAAATTACCATCACTGTAATAAAAGAAAAATAAAAGCATAGAAATATATTTTGATGTCTTCAGATTTCCTTTAACATAAATAGAGCAGCAAACAAAACAAATATCATATTATTATATTATGAAAAACCATCACATAATTAAAAAAGATTACCTGAGTTGCTTTGAAGTTACCCTCTGATACATTTTCTTT
Source organism: Biomphalaria sudanica (assembly GCA_036873155.1). Classification (NCBI taxonomy): domain Eukaryota; kingdom Metazoa; phylum Mollusca; class Gastropoda; family Planorbidae; genus Biomphalaria; species Biomphalaria sudanica. The sequence goes on along the minus strand of JAZGLO010005595.1, from coordinate 889,394 downwards.
AGCATTCCAAAGCACTATTAATCCCCTGTTAAAGCCTATTAGTATCTGTAGATATAATAGTTAATAGCAATATTAATAAAAATTAGTTTTAACATTCCATGTGTATCAGATTAATATCACAACTATCTTGCACACTTTCAAGTAGATACTATTTGTGTTGAAGAGCATTTTCTGTGTGTGAAAGAAATGTTAGCAATTTTACCAAACACAATGTGGCAGACCACTTAACAGACCTAAAAGCTCTGTATATAACACTTTCATAGTGTACTATTAAGCTTACTTTCTCACTGTTGGCAGGATTGTTAGCAATAGCTTCCACTGCACCAGGGTTAACTTTGTAGTCATCAGTAACACTAAAAAGGAAGACGAGAGGATAATTGTAAAAGACAATTAAATCTTTTTTTTTTTAAATGTGTACTTTTAGAACAAAAACAATTTGTACTCTTCACTCCATGATGTTTTGACTAAAATACAACATAGTAGCTATGTGTACATACAAGTGCTCTTCTTATTAAAAAAAACAAAAAAGGTTTTGGTCAGCTCCTATCACATTACACCACAAAAGAAGCGAACCATTAACACTGCTTCTATTTCACTAGGAGCTAATGGGTTAATAGTTACTTTTGAATGATGGCATCCATAATGACTACATTGATTTCAGTAAGACTTTTGACATCAATATAATGGACACTACCATTCTCTGTCCCAACAAACAATGTACTGAAGTCTGTACTCAAGCAACAAGTCGACAGGTTCTTCACTTTTCTGAAAAATAAAAAACATTACAAAAATGATAAGAAATAAAACAATCCATCTAGTATGAAGAAGAAAAAAAATCTAATGACTTACAGTGACTCTGCACCTTCAGTTTTTCTCTCTTCTAAGACACAAGTTCCATCTTTGTTGTTGATCTCCCAAAGATGCAAAGAACTATCACTGCATGCTGAGATAAGACGACCCTGTTGAGCAAACATAGACTTACACTTAAACCTTCATTCTGAGATTTAGACGCCCCTCATGCTTAACACACATTGAGGCACACAAACTAAAAAAAAAAGCATACATTTTTAAGGGATATCTGACAACATATTATCAACAATAACCAACAAGTACATACTGATTTTAAAAATATGCACTTGATATGATTGGTAGTAGAAACATTTTATATTTACCTCTTCAGGAATGAAGAACAAGTTTGTCACAGATATATCCCCTTCATGGTTAGCAGAAACCTCAAAACCTGGTGTTCCAAATCTAACTTTTAGTCAAGAACTGTATCATGCTGTTGTGTTATTTGTAAACAACAAACTGACATGGATTCAATATCAATTTAAACTTGTTATAATGAAAAAAATAAAACAGTACAGGTCTATTTACCTTATGTTTATTTATTTATTGCGAATCATAACAAAAAAGGATACACTTTAACTGCTCCTGATTTTGTACCAACTGCCAGAAGCTGAAGCTTTGGGTCATAGGCTAATGCACTGGGTTTGGATGGAAATCCGTGCTCAACACACTGTATAATGTTTAAAGTAGTTTTATTTAAGTATAATTTAATATCTAAACATCATTGCAAATGAGCATTTGACTGGATCCTCTTACACATAGCAAAGAGAATATTGCCTATTCAGTACTATGAAAGAATGATAAATTAACTAATATAAATATAACGAAACGAGTCTAGATCTACTGTAGATTTAACAAAAATATTTCGAACACAGCTGTAAAAAGTTCTTTGAGTTATTTTGGTCATTATTTACATGATACTGTCAACAAAGCTGTAAAAGATTATCCATTTTAATTTTAAAATTAGACCTTACGATCTATGGGGCAAATGATGTTACGGTCATCTATTTCTATGGCCAACGGTTAATGAGCAGGGTGTCATGTGACCAGCACAACAACCAACCGCATTTACTTCCCTCAACTTAAGTCTGGTACAAGACTTAGGGAAGCCCTAAAAATCCTGAAATTCAAAATCAGTCTTCAGAGATTCAAACCCAGGCCCCCAGGTTCAGAAGCCCAATGCTTAACCACTAAGTCAACCCCCCACAGTGACAATTACCACATGCAAAGATAGGTTAAGAACCTATTTCTGATTTCTTACCTTTTGAAATTTGAATAGCTCCTTTTTTAGTCGTTCTCGTTCCTCCCCTTCCTTGGGAGGGTGTTTTTTAAAGAACTTTAACATTTCTCCTCAATTCTCAAAGCTTAATGCCTACAGTGAAAGAAGAAGAAAAAAGATTTAAATCTTTAAGTCTAAACCTCAAAATATATATGAATAGATTTTACAGGCAGTGCATAAATTTTGAATATATTTTAGACCTCTAGAAGTATATGTTGTTGAATTTAAATTATAAATAGCATTTTATAAAGAGAAAGTAGTTAAAATTTTTCATGCTCTAGTGGTACTGACTAGGAAAGAATTTATCCTAGCATATCAATTTTATCATGCATTGCCATATATATCACATATGTGTGCCTTTATCTTTCTGAGTTTTTTATAAGCTTATTAGGTTTTGTTATTGTAAATTATTCTGTTTTATGCATTATTGCTACATTACTTTTTATTTTTGTCTTGAAATCCTGAAACAGAATTGTCTCTAAATTTAATGATTTTACTAATGCATAATGACAATGGAAGTGCTACGAAGAGCAGGGTGCCAGGACATCTGCCGTGTTAGCAGCAGACGCCTTGGCTGGCCAGGCCATGTTCATAGAATGCCAGAGGGTCCAGTAGATCTAACAGAATGCAGGAGAGCTGCTGGTCGTCCACATTTACGGTATACTGATGTATGCATACACGACATGAAGCTCTACAAAATTGCCACTATCAGCTGAGAAAAAGTGTCACGGGATAGATTCACGTATAGAGCGAGCATAAAGGAAGGGTACCGGATTGCTGATGCTACCACAACAGTAGTAGAAAGAAGTCTAATAATGTCTATTTTACTAAATCTCTACACTTTATAGACTATCTATATGTCATAAAATATAGATCTAGATCTCTGTCACTAAGAAGTATTTTCTAGATTCTAGATCTAAGATTATTACAAAAAACTTCATATGATATATATTATTTTATATATACTAATACTGTAGATTCTAGTATATTCTATAGTCTAGTAAACTTATCTATACGTCTATGGTGTATATAGTCAATTATAGTCTAATATAGACATAGACTATAGATCTAGATTTTAGAGTTGATTCTAGTCTAGACTAGAATACTTAGATCTAGAATCTCGTCTACTAGTAGAGTCTATCATTATAAATATTTATCATCTCATCTATTCTAGGTTAAGTTAAGAAACTGTTTTTTAACTTTATTAAGTTTGGGGCAGTTTAGGCCAGTGATGAACAACCTAATTCAATCTGCGGGCCATTTTAATTTCCAACTTTACTATCGCGGGCCACATGATGGAAAAGATACAAAAACTTAATGAAATTGACCTGGAACTATTTTGTATCTTGTACTTACATTAATTATGGGGGCATTTGAATTTTCTTTTTACGCGTCAGAAAATGGTGTAAGTTCTGGTTATGTTTTTTTTTTTAAAACAGCCACACCTTTATAAAACAAACATTTTGGATAGCATGTTATTATGTTCCATAAAAAAGTAAAGATCCGCTCACTTTTCCTGGTAGATTCTATATTCTGCCTAGGTAGCAATACATCAAAAGAAAATTGAGGGCCCTATCTTAGGTAAAGATACATTTTCAACATTTGGAAAAGGGGGGGGGGGGATTTCTATATTTTGTGCTTACGTTTCGATGGGCCTGATGGAAGCACGTCGCGGGCCGTATTTTGGGCATCACTGGTTTAGGCTAATCATCTACTAGATCTAGAATCATCTCTTAGAATCTATTGACTAAATTCTCTACTCTCTTCTAGAAATGTCTAGATCTAGTTACTAGACTAGTACTACTATTACTAGATCTAGTCTAGAAGTCTAGATGATGCTGATAGATAGAGAGATGACTAGAGTAGTCTAGACTAGTCTAGAGTCAGAGTCGTACTTGTAGACTAGACTAGACTATTTTAATTTTACTCTTCGTCTCTTGTCAGTCTTAGTCTTCAGTTAGATATCTATATTTAGTATATAAAATATACAAAAACCTATGGTCATACATTAAGTCTAAGAAAATGGAAACAACAGGCATAGCGCCATTAAAAGATGAACATAACATAATACATAATGATAATGAAACTAAAGCAAACATCCTAAACAAATACTTTGCATCAGCATTCTCAGCCCCAGGAGACAAAGACATATTTCTTAATTTGAACCAAGTAGACAACATAGAAGATTTAGTAGTACAAGAAAATGGAATTAAAAAACTATTAGCCAACACCAAACCAAATAAAGCGTCTGGACCTGATGGTATTCCAGCTAGATTACTCAAAGAACTAAGCAATGAGCTAGCCCCAGTGTTCAAAATACTCTTTCAGGCGTCGCTTAACCAGGGCAGAGTACCAAAGGACTGGAAAGAAGCTAATGTCACCCCCCTATTTAAAAAAGGAGAAAAATCTGATCCAGGAAACTACAGACCAGTATCACTTACCAGCATCACATGTAAAATACTAGAACACATAATATGTAGCAACATCATAAACCACTTAGACAAACATAATGTCCTCACCCCATACCAACATGGCTTTAGGAAATATAGATCATGTGAAACACAACTAATAGGACTAATTGATGATTTCTCAAAAGGTTTAGATAATAGTGAACAAATAGATGCTATCTTACTAGACTTTTCCAAGGCTTTTGACAAAGTTCACCACCATAGTTTGCTTAAAAAATTAAAATATTTCGGCATTAATGGTCCACTGCATCAGTGGATTAAAGATTTTCTGATAGGGAGAGAACAAACTGTAATAATAAATGGCTCTAAATCAACACCAATAACAGTAAACTCAGGTGTACCTCAAGGAACAGTCTTGGGTCCACTACTATTTTTAATTTACATAAATGATTTACCAAATTGCATTAGTTCAGGAACAAAAGTCAGATTATTTGCAGACGATTGCATAATATATAGAACAATAAAAACAAAACAAGACACAGATATTTTACAAAGAGAATTAGATGAATTACAGAAATGGGAATCAAATTGGAGCATGTCTTTCCACCCAGAAAAATGTCAGTTGTTAAGAGTAACAAAAAAACTAAAACAAATTAATTCCACTTATCTTATTCATGGCAAACCAGTAACACAGACTAAAAACTCAAAATACCTAGGTGTTATAATAAATGAAAAACTGTCATGGAATCCACATATTGATGAAACTATAAAAAAATCCAACAAAGCATTAGGGTTTATTAAAAGAAATTTCTATAAATCAAATAAGAACATAAAACTAAAATGTTATTTAACCTTGGTTAGGCCAATAATAGAATATGCATCCACCGTTTGGGACCCCTCAACTCAAGAAAACATTAAGAAACTGGAACAAACACAAAATAGAGCAGTGAGATTCATAACAAACGAATATTCACATTTGACTAGGGTAACACCATTAGTAAAATCACTAAATTTAGAAAGCCTTCAGGACAGAAGACTCAAAAGTAAAGTAGCAATTATACATAAAACACTGAACCATAATCTTCAAATACAAAAACAAAATTTAATAAAATACTCTGAAAGACACAAAAATAAAGGCACATTCCTCGTCCCATATGCTAGGACAAATTTGTACAAATACTCCTTCTTCCCTAGTGCTATTAGAGCATGGAATGGGTTGCCTGAGCTAGCCAGAAAAACCAGTGACTTGGCAGAATTTTAAGTCATTGGTTAATATGCATGACTAAATGCATGACGCGTAGGACGTAATCATCTTCTTTTTTGAAGTAACGTCTGTATTATATAAGATAAGATAAGAAGAAGATAAGAAATAGATTATAGATCTAGATCTAGTTAAATCTAGTATAGACTAGTTACTAGATCTATAGAGTTAATAGTCAATAGTGACAACAGAGAGAGATATAGACTAGAACTAGATATATATTAATTATTAATATATATAGAGCTAGAATCCTAGATCTAGACTATTCTAGACGGTGAGTCAGATCACTCAGACGACTCAGTCATCATTAATATGTCATTTATGATTATCATGATTCTAGACTAATCTACTTACTGAGTTACTCTACTAAAACAGGTAAACTAAAACTTATTAAAAACATAGACTGACATAGTAACAGTAAAACTATGATTTTGATTTTAGATCTAGATCTAGTCATTCTAGATATAGATAATATAGACTAAGATATACTCACTCATATAGATCTAGACCTCTAGTATGATAAAAACGATTGTAAACGGATTAGTTAATCTAGATTCATAGATTGACTAGATTAGACTTCACTAGATCTACATCTTAAATAGTCTATTTTACAGGAATATTTTTGTTCCAACAAATGTAATACTTATTCATCGATTGTTTTGCAAGAATTAAATCGTTAAAATTAACATCATAACAATATAATTTGTTCGTATATTAGTATATTCCAAACCTGTAGTTGATCGAGTGCTGCCTTAAAGGGGGGAAAAGCGACATAAGCCTGCCAGATTTTTTTTTTCAAATATGAAGCTATATGGTTTGTGCTAAGCGTAGCAACTTTATGCTCTAAAATTTTTAGATGTAGATCTGGATCTGTATAAAATGTAACGATCGTATATATATAAAATTTATCTAAAAAGATTTACTCATTTTACTTACAAACTAACTACAATATTTATTTGTAAATTGTAATCTTTTTTTTTATTTCCTTTAGTAGTTGTGAATATTAAATAGGTCTTTACTAAATTTTCTTCTTATATGAATAATCAAGATAGTAGACTATTAAAAATTAGATTTTAAAATAAAATTAGTAAAAGTTGTTTTAACGTGTGTATAGCTGCGTTAATTAACAACTGGACACGCTATTATTTATACATATTTCAATCATATTTATAATTGACAAACTGGCAATGACACAGAAAAAAAAAGTCGCTTCGCTGCGTGAGACAATAATTTAAAACCTTAATATCATTCCGCGTGTATTAAAAAACAAAAACAAATCATACATGATTAATTATAGACATTTAAGGAAGAATACTCGATTTTATTTATATGATTTTAAAATAATAGAGGTAAATAGTTAAAAGGTTTTAAAATATTTGAATTACACCAATATCTAGATCTATATTTTTAGAAGAAAGATCTTGTTTGACTTGGAATCGTAAACAGACGGAAATAGGTCAAAACAACGAAAGCATGTTAGAAGAGTGTATTGAGGCAAATTTGAATATTTGCTTACATTTAACCAGAGGCGTAGATAGGGGGAGGGAGGGGAGAATGTAAAAATCCCCTCGGCCCCCCACTTGAGAGGGGCCCCCAAATAAGTGTTTTTTTATATTAAATATTACGCAAAATGCTGGGACCCCCAAAGAGGTCAAGCCCCTCCCCGGGCCCCCAAATGATGGCTAATTCCTAGCTACGCCACTGCATTTAACTTGGTAATCAATTAGACTCCTTAGTGGCAAGATCTAAAATAAAGAATAGCAGTATTATATCTATATATCCTATATAATATCCAGAACAGCAGTATTATATCTATATATCCTATATAATATTCAAAGATACAACAATAAATGTATAGACTCACACTAAGAAAACTTGACTTAAACTAGATCAAGATATAAATAGATTGTGTTTAAGTCCACAATTTCTAATGGACAGAAACTTTAATTACTATGTCTAAACTTCAATAAGGTGCAGTTGTTACTGCCCATGTTTGCGTTTTGTACCATTTAGTGGTATCTCTAAAATAATGCATTTGTTTGTTGTTGTTTTTTTAAATTAGGCCTTCGTAAGAATTCAAGAAATAAAGTGTATCATAAAATGGGTAATGGGTGGGGGGATGACATTGAAAATTATCATAAAATATTCTGACCACTTTTTGATACATGCAGAAGAGTAACCATAGCAAGCAATCACAAAATTAATTCGAATCATCTTATTGAACTCACTATGCCTCGATCTAAATCAGGGGTCTCAAACACGCGGCCCGCGAAACTATTTTGTGCGGCCCGCGGCCACGTCCGCGAATTCAAAAAAATTAGATAAAATTTACAATGACCACATATAAGCCGGGGAGGGATGGGTACATGTGTCAGGCGGGCATCGCTCAAGTGGGCGGCTAGAACAGTGTATATGTATGTTGTGCTTGGTGATTAAAGGTACATATAATATTCTTGTTTCTGCAATGCAAGACAGAGACATACCTCAGCTCAGTGACCCAATGTTTTTGTCGGATCTTGCTTTTCTTACTGGCATCACGCAACATCTCATTGCACTCAATTCACAACAACAGGGCACAAAGCAGCTGATTACCGTGATGTTTGACCGCATCAAATCATTCAGATGCAAGCTGACTTTGTGGCCACTCTGCTGGCAGATGGAAACATGGCTCATTTCTCTTTTCTACAGAGCATAACGGTTGAACCACAGCGCCTTAAAGACTACGTAGACATCTTCTTCAGACTACTGGAAGATTTTGAACACCGCTTTCAGCAATTCACTGCTCTCGAAACACAGTTTTTTCTTGTTGCCACTCCGTTCGCAGTTGACGTGAAAAACGTTCCATAGGAAGTCCAGATGGAACTACTGGACCTGCAGTGTGACACTGTTCTGAAGCAAAAATACGCTGATGTTGGCGTTCCAGATTTCTACCAGTTTCTTCCCAGAGAGAAGTTTCCAAACTTATTCTTCGCAGCTGCTAGAATTCTAGCGATGTTTGGGAGTACGTACGTTTGCGAACAGTTTTTTCCAGAATGAAGATCAACAAAACAGCATTACGATCAAGACTGACTGATGAGCATCTGAGAGCAACCTTGCGGCTTGCCACTATACGCGACTTCAGGCCTAATGTCGATGGTCTGGTCTCTGCCAAACGCTCTCAGCTGAGTGGACAGAAACATGAGTGACGATCCATCTGCAGTAGGCTTAGTAATTATAGGTTTTTTTTTGGGAACTACAGTTTCTGCTTTTTTATTAGTGCCTGTGCATGTAATAAACTACACTTAATGTAATTAATAATTATAAAAACTTTATTTTAGCATTTAACTGCAGTGACAGTAGTGTTCGTAAAATTTAATGAAAAAACATTATCTTTTCGTGGTGCGGCCCACTGACTGGTTTTTACTTTCCACTGCGGCCCACATGCTGATATGAGTTTGAGACCCCTGATCTAAATAGTCAGGGGGAAAATAGAACGGTTGTGAGACGAAGGCAACAGCCATGTCCCTGTCAACCTTCACCCTCATTCATCAAATCATGTCATTCAAATAACCAATTGACAAGTAACTAAGGTGTGATCATCCATCGTCTGAGTATGTGTGGCTGATTATGCACGCATTTGTTGTGCTATTGTTGTGATTTTTTAAATAGTTTTTTTTTTATATTAAGCAATGTTTAAATAATTATACCCCCTTCATTCGACCTCAGCCCAACTGTTTCAAGACACTAAAATCAGATTTTTATACAGAAAAAGCAGGGCCGGCCTTAGATAATCAGGTGGCCCCAAATGAAAAAAAAATATTAAAAAAACAACAGAGAAACAAATTAAAATTACGAGATTAAGTAAAAACCTAGTGTAGTCCAACATGTACAGTTTCAGGACCCCTCAACTCAAGAAAACATTAAGAAACTGGAACAGACACAAAATAGAGCAGTGAGATTCATAACAAACGAATATTCACATTTGACTAGAGTAACACCTTTAGTAAAATCACTAAATTTAGAAAGCCTTCAGGACAGAAGACTCAACAGTAAAGTAGCAATTATACATAAAACACAGAACCATAATCTTCAAATACAAAAAAATTAATAAAATACTCAGTAAGACACAAAGATAAAGGCACATTCCTTGTCCCATATGCTAGGACAAATTTGTACAAATGCTCCTTCTTCCCTAGTGCTATTAGAGCATGGAATGGGTTGCCTGAGCTAGCCAGGAAAACCAGTGACTTGGCAGAATTTAAGTCATTGGTTAATATGCATGACTGAATGCATGACGCGTAGGACGTAATCATCTCCTTTTTTGAAGTAACGTCTGTATTTTATAAGATAAGATGTACATCGAGGAAAAGTTTCTTTATTTCTTCTCTAAAAAAAATATTTAGAGCCTTGAGCAAGGCTACAACCAATCAGAGGCCCTACGCGGCTGCCTAGTTTGCTTATGCCTAAGACCGACTCTGTAGAAAGAGATCCATATCTTACTTTTATTATTAAGTAGCATTGAAACAGGGGAAAAAAAAGAATTCGTATAAAATTTAGGATCGATGGTGTGCACACGTTGCCATGTTACGGAAGGGGTTGGGGAAGCAAAACGGAGCGATAGGATTGAGGGCCATTATTAGACACTGCACACCGGTTGCTAGACATAGTTGCAGACGACATCGCATTAAAGGCCTATTGACCACCATTGATTTATTTCCCGCCAAGAGCAGACCTTGCCTGATCAATATTTCCTGCATCTATGTGCAGTGCATGCACGTCGTTAGATGACCTACTTCCACAGTGACACCGTTTGGTGTTCACGTCTGCTACGCCGGATCTCAAATGAAAGAAAAACTGATAATGTCTATGAGCAAACACATGCCCAAGGCTTTCGAACGGAGGCCTGGCACCACGTTTGGATTTAGTTATTACACAAATGTGTAAGGATTTCTTCGTCACCATTTTCTTTAGAACATCTCATTATTCCCCCCCCCCATATTCTATTTTCGTTTACATGACGACCCCTGCACTACTTCCCATTAAACATAATAGGCCTAAAATCAATCACTCCTTCTTCCCTAGTGCTATTAGAGCATGGAATGGGTTGCCTGAGCTAGCCAAGAAAACCAGTGACTTGGCAGAATTTAAGTCATTGGTTAATATGCATGACTGAATGCATGACGCGTAGGACGTAATCATCTTCTTTTTTGAAGTAACGTCTGTATTATATAAGATAATATATATATATGACGCAATTAGAACACAACAAACATATAATATTTAGTGGGTGGCCCTTTTCTGGAAAAGTGGACTTAGAATGTAAATGACCTGTTCACAAATGATAATCTTTTTGAAGGAACGTCTGTACATGTATTAGATAAATTTCGTTTTGGAGACTTGTCTCTTTATTCTATAGAATCCATGTCTTGAAAAAAAAAAAAGCAGATCCCTTTCAGGCTTCAAACCTGTACGATTTGCATCCCTAAATCCGGGGCAGATAATATCGCTTCTGATTTTTTTGGGGAAAAATATATCATACTTAACTCTTTCTCTCCGTAATTATTTACCACATTCTGGTGGAATCAACGCTGGTATCGTCAGTTAGGAGAGAAAGAGTTTTTAAAAAAAGTAAGAGGCATCGTTTTCGCTATAGTAGGTTCAACGTACGAAGAGAGTGTTGATTTTGTCTTAAACTGATCGCGTGAACAAATCAATAACACGCCCCAGACATTCCCATAAGGATCCGAACGATCAGTTGCCAAAAGAAACATTGCGATGATCAAAGACTGTCTTGTCATCTGCCCGTGGATTAGCTTTAAATAGATCTACGGTATATACTAACAATTCAGGCCGAAATACTCGAGCTAGCGTAAATTCTTGTATTTTGCTAATAATACATTTCACACTGTTAAACCCCAAAAAATCATTGACACTTTGCTGTAGAAAATACGCGGTAGCTTCAAATTTTCTCTGATAAACGCCATTGGTCTACTATTAGAAAATTTCAAAGAAATCATCAAATGTCAAGGTTACTTCATTATTGCAACTCTTGTTTCGTTTTCCCAGCTAGGACCCGCCCCTTTCTAATGCGGAAAAATTGATCAAAAGCTAAGGTAGAAGGTGGAAAGGTCAAAGTTCAAAACATCGCTTAGTGGCTTTTGAATGTAAACAAAGTGTATGGGGTATTGTTTTACTAACCAGTTATAGATTTGAATCCATGGCGGACAAATAGCAAGTATTTTAGCGCATATGGTACACGGAAAATGGGAGTCTTGAATAGCTAGTATGTAATTTAAAACATACATTACAGGATCACAATGGCAATCGAGCCCCACCATGACCTTTTGACCATTGTCAAAAATCGCAAACTAAGACTGTACGGCCAATCACAAGATCCACAAGACCTTCCTACAGGGAACGGTTCCAGGGAATAGAAGGAGGGGCAGACAAAAGAAGACAGCACCAAGGAACAGACAGGCCAGACTTTAATCCTGTCAAAACACAGGGAAGAATAGAGAAAAATATGTCAACAGATCAGGTGTGCCCCCCCCCCCCAGTCCAAAGAGCCTTATGACTCTCTTAGAACAGTAATTAGACATTAGGTCAGTAGTTTATATGCCTACACCTGTCACTTATTGAACATACTTAATACAGTCATCTTTGAATACTACGTAGATTGGAAAGAGTATTAGATTTAAAAAAAAACACTTTAGTATTTGGAAATTTTTTTTTTAAAAAAAAGGCTTGGCTATTGTAGGATACAGGACAAAGTTAATTCTTGTTGACCCCCTCCCCGTGTCACTCCCCATCTTTGACCGAGAAGTCGTCGCTTCAGTCACATTGCTTGTCTTGTACACGCATGTTTGAACCCATCCTCTACAGATCCATAGAGATTGGCCTACACAGAGTTTGTGTTTGTCAATGCAGTGTTTGTTGACAGGAGAGCAATCTTGTTTAGACATTATCTGCGTATGTAACTTAGAGATATAGTGCGTACTTAAGGAGCTTCGTGTACTATATTATACACAAAACGCGTAGGACGTAATCATCTTCTTATTCTTTTTTTTTTTTTGAAGTAACGTCTGTATTTTTATAAGATAAGATAAGATACACGTTCACATGTTGTGTCCTAGCTTACACGTTGACACAATCGATTGCTTGGCCTCTCGATACGCAGGTTTAGAAAACAAAACAATAAAAGCCTTGGTCTAAATGTAAAATAGTTCTGAACATTCTTTTCCAATATCCAATACAAATCGAAGTCCATTAAAGTTTGTTAGTTGTTAAAGCGATGGGGAAACCGAGACAACAATAAATAATGAACAGACTAGTCTTTGAAAGAGACTATTCCATGTAAAGAGAGGAATGGAGAAAGACGGTCGACAGATCATGTGTGGTGTCCCAACAGACTAAGGGACGGGTGAAGTTTATACTTATATTAGTTATTGAAACAAAATTAATAAATAATGATATTAATAATTAAAAATACACAGAAAGTGCTTTGTCGGTAAATAAGAAGGATGCAGAGCAACTGACTGCCACGCTTGAACTGGTGTTGAACAGACACTTGCTGGTCATAACGAGGGGATTTTATTGTGTTTAAAAAAACAACAAAGTAGTGTAATATTTAATACTATTTGATCAAACTGTTGTTAATTATTGTATGGACACTACAGTTTTCCATTTCCCTCCCTATAACCATGACATTTTAATTTGATACTGCTGTAAATAATGATTTATGAAAAGAGTTTGGGCTTAAGTGGTTTAAGTGCAAGCCTGCTGGTAACATTCACTTTATATCTAGTCTCATCATTTGGAAGTAAATCATTGTCAGTTTAGGCCTACAAATGCTGATAGTGTCTATTATTTTACCTTACAAATCACAAACCGACCATTAGTTCGCTCTCTGCTGTAAACACTCTTAAATAACAACAAACTATTCTAACGAACATTTTTTTTAACAACTTGGAAATATTGCCTAATTTTTTTAATCCGATGATTAGGCTTTTGAAATGATACTATTTATTACAAACTGAATTCCATATTAATATCCATACAGCAGGAAATCACAGATTTGAATATAAACCGAAATATCGCTAAATTACAAATACTCATAGGTGTCATCATGTTTGTATGAAAACAGAGTAGATCTATATCTTTATGATACACTTTACAAAACAATTGAATAATACTAACCACTGCTACACTGATGACTAGGTTTATGTGTCAGCCAAACTGCACAATAAGTCAGGCTGATACAGGCCAGAATGGTATTCCCTGTTCCGTCAATGAAACTACACGCGGCAGTACGACAGTAGCCTAGCCCCCCACCTCCCCCTTCTCCGCTCGTACCGAGCTACCCGCCCCCTCTCCGTGGCACTGTGATGACTAATACAGAGCGGCGGGAGGCCGCTTACTCACACAGTGGACATTCAGGAAACAGTGTTAACAGTGTATTAGGTTTATGCAGTAAAATATAAGTGCCGCTCTATTGTCCATTGACCTATCAGTGTGGAAATATAGATCTAGTTTAAACGTGTTAACATTTCACTACTTATAAAAACTAAAAAAAAAACATTAAAAAATAAACGAAACGCAATGTAACAGAGCTAATGGCAGGAGTGTGTGTTGGTAGCTCAAATAACGTATTTTAGAAAATAGGCCCCGTGTTTACCAATGCATATTAGAGTATATATTCGGTCCTTTCGCACTGAATGTGGCAAAATATGTAAGTCACAGTCTGGGCTGTGTTGCCTCGGGAAATGCTGCATTCCTCATTAATCTTCGGACTCGAAGACAAGCCTTATTATTATTATTTATACACAATTCATTGTTGAGTTGGCATAACTTATCAGGCCAGTACATTGAGGTTACACTAGCTTTAGGCACGTAGAAAATGTTCAATAGACTAAATTTGCAAAGTGAAACGTCTCTCAATTAGTGATAGTAGCCCATTATGGTTTTAAGAAGCGGTTCTCTAATCGAATAGGCGCAAATGTTTAATTTTGCAGCCTACTATATCATTTTTTTTCCTTCAAATATCTTTTAAAGGTCTCCCTCCATACGAAATATTATGAGCCCTAAGAGACCAAATCTACAAGAGTAAATGGATAGCATATTTTAATACCCGCTTTATATACATCGATTATTTTTTGTGAAAGCAGAATCTGTTAACTCTTTCAGTGCGGCGTTACTCTCAGCGAGTAAATGATGAAAAACTCTTTTTTTTTTTCTATCAAAATAATTCGCACTGAAAGAGTTAACTTATAAACAATGGCATTCAGTTATGCTAATCAGGACTATGGTTCTTGGATTTTTTAGATTTATTTTGTTAAAATTAATGTTAAACATTCATCCAGTTATCTACTTTATTGCAAGTTTTCTTTATTTTATTTCTCATTATTTTATTTTTTTACCTTCTAGTATTGGGAAACTGTCAAAAAAATAAATCTTTGACTATTCATCATTAAAAGTTGTTGTTTTTTGTAATTAGATAGCATATTGCCGCATGAGAAGGTTATAGAGTTAATACAGACATAGGCCTATAATGACTGTGACTGTGAATGCAATTGCTATGTAGATATAACAAAATAACCATATTGAAAACAGTCACTTCCTACCATTTAGCTTAATGTGGAAAACAACAAACTTGGCACGTTTAGACAAAATTAATATTCATTCTTAGCTAAAAATGTTTGTTCTTTGGGTCGTTCGAGACAATAGAATCCAGTTGTTTCTCAAACCGTGTCCCACGGAACTCTGCTATTTCTCGAGGCCTGAACAAGTGTCACACGGAACTCTGCTATTTCTCGAGGCCTGAACAAGTGTCCCACGGAACTCTGCTATTTCTCGAGGCCTGAACAAATGTCCCACGGAACTCTGCTATTTCTCGAGGCCTAAACAAATGTCCCACGGAACTCTGCTATTTCTCGAGGCCTGAACAAGTGTCCCACGGAACTCTGCTATTTCTCGAGGCCTAAACAAATGTCCCACGGAACTCTGCTATTTCTCGAGGCCTGAACAAATGTCCCACGGAACTCTGCTATTTCTCGAGGCCTGAACAAATGTCCCACGGAACTCTGCTATTTCTCGAGGCCTGAACAAGTGTCCCAGGGAACTCTGCTATTTCTCGAGGCCTGAACAAATGTCCCACGGAACTCTGCTATTTCTCGAGGCCTGAACAAGTGTCCCACGAACGACTGAAATAATTAACCAGTAGGCCGCCACGTGAAGTAATCTCTCTCAAAAATAAGCAAAGTGTTCCGCTAAATACTCAGAATGTGAGAAGTTTTCGTTACGGAAAAAGTCTAGGAAACACCGACAATCAATATGACCAGCTCAATGGTGCAATATGACCAGCTCAATGGTGCAATATGACCAGCTCAATGGTGCAATATGACCAGCTCAATGGTGCAATATGACCAGCTCAATGGTGCAATATGACCAGCTCAATGGTTGGCTGAGTATTATGCACACTTGAATATTATGCTTGAGTTCATTTTTGTTTTTGTTTTGTTTTGTTTACAGTGCGATAGGACCGAATATATACTCTACTATAGGATTTAAATAAACACACCAATATAATAGTTTCGTACTAATGCAATTTCTTTCTAGCCCATTTCTATATTCTTAGCATAGTGTTTCAACGTTGAATAGAGTCAGTCACATTGGTGGTCAGTTAATCTTTTAGGTATAGGCTCTCTTTATAGGAGTGTGCAGCTATTTACAGTTAATGATCATTCCCATTCACCATCCTCGTGTGTGTTTGTTTTTGTTTATTTGATGAATGTTGATGTTTTTGTTTATTTGATGAATGTTGATGTTTTTGTTTATTTGATGAATGTTGATGTTTTTGTTTATTTGATGAATGTTGATGTTTTTGTTCGCAAGGGCTCAAAGTGAGGCTGACTAGTTACAATTCTAGTTGAATGTGACAGGGCAATGGTAGTGCTCTTGTGTTCTCCATGTTTGATTAATGTATTGTTTCGTAAGTTCTGGTGTTTGAAAACACTGAAGAGCTCCAGCTGATTCAAGTTTTGAGAACCACATTTCCATTTCCATATTGTTTAACACCTTGTTCATTAACACCAGCCTTAAGTCGTTGCACCGCTTCAGTCAGCTGTTGATTCATGGATCACAGTGTCGCCCCTATCTTCCCTGTAAACCACCTATCAAGGCTTCCTGTGCTCACGCAAGAACGCGCAGGCAAACAACAAACCGCTTACAAACGTATTGACCAACAAACAAACCCAACCACGATGACACAAACAATGATACCAGCATCTACACAAAGTGTTGTTGTTTTGCCACCATGCGAGGTGCTAATTGTTATCGCGGATTGAATCACGCATTAAGAATTCAGGCCGCATACACCTCATAGTATGTGTTATCTGTCCATTGATAACAACAATCTAAGCCTGGAGATAGACATGGGTACAGCGACATACATGCGTGTCACGCTAGATCTATCAGTGTTTCAGGTGGTCTGGGTCAAGACGGTATTAGCAATAAAGAGCCTATTGGCAGGGGGCACGAGGGAAGGGTACCGAGTATGGTCAAGGGCATAGGATCAAAGGTCTAGAAGGGACGCAGTAATGATTGCGATGTAAGACCTTACTAGTGGTGGACAGCAACTAGTGCCGTGGAGTGATCTGGATGTCGGATTACGCTTCGTTCCCTAACGGGGCCATACGAGCTGTGATGGTCCTCGCACGGGTGCGGGTGGACATTATAGGCATACGAAGGCCCCAACGCGGCTCGGCCTCCGGCCTCGCACTAGAGAGGGAACTCGTGGATTGGCTCAAGGGGACCGTGTCCAGCCACATACCGGGTGTGAATACATGATCACTTCGGATAAGGCGGGACTTCGGACAGAGAGATTGGTGAAGAGCCATGGATAAAAGCCTTTCCTTGGTCAAAAGGTCCATAAAAGGGAACTGGAAGTTCTCGGACCTTAAGGACATCTGATTCAGGATGTCGGGTTACAGTAGTCATAGTAATGATAAACTAACCGTCAATGGTTCAATTATTTAGGCTACTTAGCGATTGAAGTTGTAGATGACAAAGTTTTACAAATTTGAATGCTGTTTACACTTAAAAGAAACAACAATATTTGTAGTGGTCCTGGTCCACCATAATTACATTTCCGATCAATGCTTGGGTTCAAGGTTGAAGGGTTATATTAATTAGATATCGATGAGAAAGTATATCTGCTGTGCCACAAGGAAGGGAATCCCATTGGATGGTGCGGCGTGTGATGTGTCTTACAGCCTCAGTCTGAATAGTTGTATATGATCTTTACAAATCGAGATCATATTTCATTTAATAACTCAGTTAACCTATGGAAGATTTTTTTTTATAGAAAAGCTTTTTTTTGTGTGTGTGCATCCGGTAAACAGAAAACTGATTATAATTATAGATAAACTATACATTTGTAAAACCATATAAACATATTAGTTCACTTTTTTTAAGCACCGTAGAATGTAATTAAAAATGGTAAAACAAAAAAAAAAGCAGATGATTGTGAATATCCTCTAGTTTGAACACCTCCAACAGCAAGACACTGTGTGACAGAGGCTCCACGTGAATATTGATGAACACGACAATAAAGAGAACGTGCGTTTACTTGAGAATTAGTCTTAGGTACTCACCTATTATGTTGCACACATATATCATTATCTTTTGTATGTTGCGGATGGACATGAGCTGCATTTATATGTTTATGAACATACAATGCGACCACTAATTAAACACACAGAAAGACAGACCATAGGCATTTACAAATACATAGGCCTCTACATATTTACCTTCTTCAAACATTTTCCCTTTTTATCATAATAAAAAAGAATCGTTTCATAAAGGATTTCAAAAAGTAACAGACAAACATCACAAAACCTGTAACGAATTTTCCCCGCTAAGAACGCAACTGATTAGCACTTTGGACCACAGTGAGATCTTCTATTGGGGTCTTTTAACCTACTATTACAGGCTCTCAAAGGGTGGTAGTTATGGACAAGGCTTGGAATCAATCACTATTATTACAAGGACAGAGCCTCTTATTGTGCTTCTATGGTGTCGTGACCCTAAAGGTAACAGTTCAATCATTTTTTTAAAGCAGCAAAGAATATCTGTACAATTTATCTATAATCTAGTTAATGCAGTAATCAATATGTAATTTTAATTAAGATTTTTTTCACGATAATCTTCTCTTTTTAAGTTTTTTTTTTTGTTTTTAAGATTATGTTTACGTTCAATAAATAAAATGAACATTTTTTAAAATCCATTTATCTTTTAAGAAACTGTTTATAATCTATAATTGTTCATGCTTTTTAGTTCTTATAATGCTTCATTATTGCAAGAAGTTTTTCCCCTAAGCTTTGTACAATCAAGCTCTTCTGTTAACAATCCAGCTAATGATTTCTACACTAGACGGTGCGCTAAATGCTCAAGTATGTCTGTTTATGAATTCAACTCTTTACTGAATACAAAGAAACATTTGAGTCAAGTGCGGTAATTCCCGCTAAGCAGTGCTAAAAATAAAACGACACAAGCCAATAAGGTAGTTATTCTTTTTTTTCCCCAAGATAAACATAAACTGTTAAATTTCTTAGATAATCTTTAGAGCCGTCTTCAAAATACCAGTCCACCCAGGGCCCATGAAGAGTTTGCAAGGAAGTATTGTAAAAAGACATCTTTCTGATACATCACGTGCAACAGATAGAGGGGAAAGTGATATGGACAAAAGTGTGTTTGTTTGCAGTTGATTAAAGAATCTGCAAGGAAATTGTAATGAACTCTTGGGAGAGATTTTCAAATAAAGAGGAAAATAAAATAAACATTAATATTAGTGACATAAAGCGATGCTTCAGTTCGTACATCTTTATTTCAAACATACAGAGAGGTGGGAAATAATAACCTGCCAAAAGTGATTGTGCATACATACAAGTTTAATGTGTGGGTTGATATGTGTGACATGACATGGCACTGTATCACTCCAGACACACAGACTGACAATACCAACGATTTAACATTTTGACTCGCTTCCCCTCCCCCCATGATGTTTTTTCCTGTTCATGGTGATATTTTCCAGTTTCCTGCAGTCATCAATGTCCCACCAGACACCTACCACCATACCAACTCACTGACAGTCATCAATGTCCCACCAGACACCTACCGCCATACCAACTCACTGCCAGTCATCAATGTC
The DNA here is from genome assembly GCA_036873155.1 of Biomphalaria sudanica. Taxonomy (NCBI): domain Eukaryota; kingdom Metazoa; phylum Mollusca; class Gastropoda; family Planorbidae; genus Biomphalaria; species Biomphalaria sudanica. The sequence goes on along the minus strand of JAZGLO010005595.1, from coordinate 869,412 downwards.
CCACCAGACACCTACCACCATACCAACTCACTGCCAGTCATCAATGTCCCACCAGACACCTACCACCATACCAACTCACTGACAGTCATCAATGTCCCACCAGACACCTACCGCCATACCAACTCACTGCCAGTCATCAATGTCCCACCAGACACCTACCACCATACCAACTCACTGCCAGTCATCAATGTCCCACCAGACACCTACCACCATACCAACTCACTGACAGTCATCAATGTCCCACCAGACCCCTACCACCATACCAACTCACTGCCAGTCATCAATGTCCCACCAGACACCTACCACCATACCAACTCACTGCCAGTCATCTAAGTCCCACCAGACACCTACCACCATACCAACTCACTGCCAGTCGTCAACGTCCCATCAGACCCCTACCACCATACCAACTCACTGCCAGTCATCAATGTCCCACCAGACCCCTACCACCATACCAACTCACTGACAGTCATCAATGTCCCACCAGACCCCTACCACCATACCAACTCACTGCCAGTCATCTAAGTCCCACCAGACACCTACCACCATACCAACTCACTGCCAGTCATCTAAGTCCCACCAGACCCCTACCGCCATACCAACTCATTGCCAGTCATCACAACCCACGCTTCCAGTGCATGTCATGTCTAGAGACATTTGTTATTGTTCAACCTTGGCTTTATTAGTTCATGTTTTTTGTCTAGAACTTATGTATGTCTAGTAACTGACCAGGCTTATTGCGAAACCCAAACAAACTATCCATACCTAAAGCTTAAGTTATTAGTAAAGGGGGAAAAAAAACATCCACAAGAAAAACGTAAATAATACTTTTGTTTGAAAAAGACACTACCTCCTTTATGTAACTTCTAGAGCAGTGATTCCCAAAGGGGTCTATATAGACCCCCAGGGCTCTACGAAAGTAAAAAAATAAATTGGGGGTCTATGAGATGTCCACGGGGGTCTACGATAATAGATTTCATTTAAGCAGGTCGAGTTACTTAATTTTCACATTCCATTAATGTAATTATTTCATACACTAATATATGATGTGTATCTTCGTTAATCCTTTAAATATTTATCCTGCTATTTAAACGAAAAAGTGTTGTAAACAATTTCAATATTTATTTAAATAGCTTAATTTTGTGTACATGTAACTAATATTTAGAAAAAAAAAGAACGGTACAGCATTAATTATTTAAATTGGGATTCATTCCTTACTTATCAAACAAGCAGTTGCCTAAGTGACTTTTTTATGACAATATTATCCAGTTACGCTGGAGGATCATTTGAGACAATGCCATCCTGACAAAAATTAAGATTTGAAAAACTTTTGAAAGTTCAAAATTGACGTCATATGGAGAAGATGATGGTTTGTGAGAGTGGCATGAGTTACACAATTTAAAAGCTTCTTATATAAATCATCGGAAAAGACATAAATACAGTTTGGTCTGACAAGGTGTATCGCTATGTGCTACACACTTTCAAATGGTCATCATCTCATCTCATCTATGCCTGTGGTCTCTTCTGGGCATATGCGACCAACCAGCTTCCTCAGGCATCTCGGTTCTGGGCGAATCTCTCCAACTGTCCCCACGTCTTGCCCATCTGATTGGCATCTACTTCCAAATCGCGTAGACCTGGAGAACCATCGTCACCACCTTGAAAAAAATCAAGGTATTCATCTATACCTGCCTGAGGAAGGTTTTTATAATTCGCGGGCCAGACCTCGAATGAGGAACTGTGGCAAAGAATAAAGCAGCAGCCCATTGAAGTAGATATCCTTCAGAGACGCTGGAGATGGATAGGTCACACCCTTCGCAAGCCTGCATCCAACATAACAAGGCAAGCCTACATCCAACATAACAAGGCAAGCCTACATCCAACATAACAAGGCAAGCCTACATCCAACATAACAAGGCAAGTCTACATCAAACATAACAAGGCAAGCCTACATCCAACATAACAAGGCAAGTCTACATCCAACATAACAAGGCAAGTCTACATCCAACATAACAAGGCAAGTCTACATCCAACATAACAAGGCAAGTCTACATCCAACATAACAAGGCAAGCCTACATCCAACATAACAAGGCAAGTCTACATCCAACATAACAAGGCAAGTCTACATCCAACATAACAAGGCAAGTCTACATCCAACATAACAAGGCAAGCCTACATCCAACATAACAAGGCAAGCCTACATCCAACATAAAAAGGCAAGCCTACATCCAACATAACAAGGCAAAGTCTACATCCAACATAACAAGGCAAGCCTACATCCAACATAACAAGGCAAGCCTACATCCAACATAACAAGGCAAGCCTACATCCAACATAACAAGGCAAGCCTACATCCAACATAGCAAGGCTAGCCCTAACCTGAAACCCCCAAGGAAAGAGATAGAGAAGACGGCCCAGGAACACATGGCGCTAATGGTCACCGTCTCCTTAGATTTCCTTATATTTCCTTAGATACCCACGAGACCTTACCCATGTTTGGGTATAGTAGCAAGGCAGCAGAGATTTGAATTAAGTTTTCCTTTTGCTAGGTGGGTAGCAAGCCAAGGTTAATGAACCCTTCCTGCTCGAAGATTACTGGTTTAGGTTCGCCTTCGATCCTTCTCCTGTTAATGAAAACAGTTCCCCAGATTCAATATTTGAGCCACACGAAAAAGATTAAGAAATACACGAGAAACTGTTCTTTGCGAAACCTTTTACAATGATACTTAAGGCATATTAATTAATTAATTAATATTTAATGTTGGAAAGACTACTTCATAGAACAACAAATTCGAATATGAAACATAATATCCGTAGTTGTGTAGTTTAAATTGCCTTTTCACTCTTCAACTCATTACAGTTAGAAATTTGATTTAAAAAAAATAATGAATTTGCAAAAATGTGCAAGTTGAGCAGGGGGTCTACCGAAAACCAGAAAACATGGCAGGGGGTCTACGAGCCAAAAAAGTTTGGGAACCACTGTTCTAGAGCGATTGTTTTTCTCTTTAAAACGAATGAATGTTAGATTTAAAAAAAAACACAATGGAACATTTTCTTACCCCACTCCCGTCCCCTTCTCTCCCCCTCCTGAGTCAGCGAATGTAGAGATCTAGTACACGTGAGACAAATCCAATGATAAGCATTTAGGTCTAGAAGACAATGCGCACAATTTCCCTGAACATTACTTTATTAACCTCTTGAATCACTAAAGCCTTACATTCGGAAATTCCCGATCGCGTTAGTCCTTTTAAAACCGATGTTGGATCTAGACCTAAAATCCTATATATAGATCTCTAGCCAAATTTAAATTTATTTCATTTTTACTTGGAAAAGATAACTGTCAAACTCGAGTTTTCCCCATGTGGCCAACGAGCAATTCATTCTTTTCTCATCGATATACATCAACTGTTACATTGCTAGGAAAATCGTTGGAGTCGTTTTTGAGATCAACTGTCCAGGTTCCTGGATCCAGGTTCTACGAAGGAGTGACTGGGATAGAGCTATTGTAAATATAACACAAAGCTTGAAATATTTTAAATAAAGTTAATGTTCATACTCAATCCCAGTTGTGAGCATTTTCATTTTGAAGATTTACAGTTGGGGAGAAACAAGTAACAATTAAAAAAAAACAAAAAAACAATGTATTATTTTATGTTTATAAAATCGGATCACATCAGCTTGGATTGGTTCTGATAGGATCGAATCGGGTTTGATCGGATCGTCATTGATAAATAAAACATTCGCGTTATTAGCTCGACTCTTTATCAATATCGCTGCTAATTTCGGGAATTTCCAGACTTTTCAAACAGCTTTTTCAATGCACTTTATGTTCAAACTTATAGTAGGAATTAAACAAGAAGAAAGAAAAAAAAAAGAGAGAGAGGTGGGGGAACCTTAAAAAAAAACGTTAAAAATAGAAAAAAAATGGAAGAGATTTTGAAACAAATAAACGAAATAAAAAGGTAAAGCACGTAAACGTTAAAAAAATTGTTCGCTTTTTTAAATACATAGCTTTTTACTACAGGATACACCAGAAACTCTATTTATCTAAATACACAATAAATCGATCTATAAGAAAATTAATTTTATACCTTTGTTTAGAAACCAGTACACTGTGAGGAAGTCACTATATGAACATAAGTTTAAAATGACTTTTTTTGGTTAGCTTTGTTGAAATCAATCCTATAACTAGCTTTTACACAGGCTAAGACCTTATTGCGAGTAGAACCATTGAACACGCTCTCCCCTTTCCTCTTATAATACGCTGTAATTTATAGTGCATTTAATTTATCAAAATGTTTTTCACCTAGGTACATAAAACACTGACTCATAATCTTCCAATCATCTTCTTCAAATTCAAAAACAAAACCTAATAAAATTCTCAGAAAGACACAAAGGTAAAGGCACGTTTCTTGTTCCATATGCTAGGACAAAGTTATACAAATACTCCTTTTCCCTAGTGCTATTAGAACATGGAATGTGTTGTCTGAATCAGCCAGGAAAACTAGGACTTGGCAGAATGTAAGTCACTGATTAACATGCATGACTAGATTGACCTTGGGACACTCGTAGATAAGAAACAAACGATGAGAGCAACACAGTGTGTGTGTGCGTGCGTGTGTGTTTTTAAGTTTAAAAAAAACAACTCTCGCACTAACGTTTTGTTCATTAGATTATTGAAATGTTCAAAGACGCATCCACCATAAACAAGTTAACAGCAATTAGTACGAGTGCCACGGCTGCTGACACCCCGTGCTGTCAATAATAATGTCCTTTCATTGAGTATCCGCATATATCCTATACCACAATGCAACAAACCAAGTCTCCTTCTCCTAGCATTGCTTTAGATACATTCGAAAGTATCCCAGCATGCCTACAGGACTTAGCATGGGGTGACCCAGATCTGTTTTGTGAGGCAACGTTAAGTGCTCTTTATGCTGTGATGAGGCAACACTAGAACCACAGGTTTTTGGCTTTAAGTTTATTCTTTAGATGTAATTTCTAGATCTGTCCCAGAGCGCATGTCGCTGTGTTCCTTTTTTTTTTCCTCTTTTGGAATTGATGGGAGACTTTCATGTTCGGACATCTGATACATGAATTGGTATCAACATTGATTTCGTTCCATTCGCACAAAGCTTGACTGCAGATGCTTTCAAGCCTATACGATTATACTTTAAAAAGTTGTGTCTCTACAGTTCAAGTGTATCCGTATGGAGAAGCCGCTTCTGGTTTTGACCAATACTTTTTACAAAAACAAAAAACAAAAAACGAGAATATTTTTTCCCCGTTGCTTTTCATTTATTTCTGTCTATTGCTCCACCTATCACCCCCACCTCTCTCTCTCTCTCTCTCTCTCTCTCTCTCTTTCTAGCCTGGAAACACGAAACAATTGAATTTGTTCTATCAGAACTACACAATTTGTTGACTAAGACATTTAAGCTTACTGGTACTCTCATAAATGTGCATCATTCGATTGTTGCCATCTGAATGTGATAAGATACTAGCCTACATTGGAGTCAAAATGCTGCAGTAGTACAATATATTGTCATGATAAGACACCAGTCTACTTAAGGTGTTACAATTAGGGATTACTCGTCTCTCTTGTTGTGTTTGCAGCCTGTACAGATATAACCTACAGCCTGTACAGAGATAACCTGCAGCCTGTACAGAGATAACCTGCAGTATATTAAGATATAACCTGCAGCCTGTACAGAGATAACCTGCAGCATATTAAGAGATTACCTGCAGCCTGTACAGAGATAATCTGCAGCCTGTACAGAGATAATCTGCATCATATTAAGAGATAACCTGCAGCCTGTACATATATAACCTGCAGCCTGTACAGAGATAACCTGCAGCATATTAAGAGATAACCTGCAGCCTGTACAGAGATAACATGCACGTTCTAATAGAATTTTGTTTTAGCACCTACCAATCGCCTATTTAAAGAGGTGGTTATTAAGACATTTTGTTAGAATTCGAAATTCAAACAGCATTACTGCGTCCTTGCAGAACAATCCAGAGTCAAAGTTGTGTCTTTTTTACATCGTTCTACATCATACACTTTTTGTATGTTTAGAAAAGTAAAGTAAGTTTCCCTTTCAGACTTAGCGATCTATGGGGCAGATGATGTTAAGGTCATCTGTTTCTGTAGCCAACGGTTAACGGTGTCATGTGGTCAGCACAACGACCAACAGCCTTTACTTTCCCCAACTAAAGCTAGGTACCCATTAAGAGTTGGGTGAACCCAGGGGCGCCATAAAAATACAGAAATTCAAAATCCCAATCTTCACCGAGATTCGAACCCAGGACCCCAGGTTCGGAAACCAAGCGCTTAACCACTCAGCAACCGCGTCCCCACCTTTGAAAGTTTAGTGTCTTGAAAATACATAAATAGTCAAGAGCCCCCTCTCTCCCTCTCTCTCTCGCCCCGTTCAATACCAATCATCTGTAGAGGTGAGGGTCGAGACAGACTGTATTTCGTCATCAGTTGCGATATGGATCTACATCAATCATTGGGAGTAATCATACGTATGTCTGAGCTGGTGTGTGTGCTGCTTGTTTCTATTGATCTCATCTTACTCATGAGGTTACACAGTGTCTCGCTATGGCATCCATTAGATAGGAGCCGATCAAAGTACGGTGATTTCAATGTCTCGTAAACCAGCAGATTTCCAGGCAGAGGTGGACTTGGTGTCAAAATAGGTCCGGGCTTTTCTATACCATTCGGCCCATACATTGTATATCATATGATGGAAATCCAAATTCTAGGTCTACCTGTCCTCAAAGTCATTATGTTAAGTTTGATAATGTATCTATAGCTGTACGCATACAGTGAACACTAAATCCTTATATGAGGCATTAGGTTTCTTTTTAATCGTTTATTGTGTATGCACTTAAAGGATGGAGCCTACTATAGGCACTGTGTACGCACGTAGAGCAATTACTATTATACTATTTATTGTGTTAGATCAAAAGGTAGTATTGCACTATAGAGTCAGTAAAAGATTATTTTTTTCAACACGGCCCCTTATAAAACCTTTAACAATCATAGTGGCATCAATGCGGCCCTTTTGGTGGCCCTACCAGCCCATTTGCCCGAATGCCCATATAGCCAGTCCGCCCATGTTTCAACGTCTGGTAAACCTGCTAGATTTCAACGTCTGGTAAACCTGCTAGATTTCAACGTCTCATAAACCTGCTAGATTTCAACGTCTGGTAAACCTGCTAGATTTCAACGTCTGGTAAACCTGCTAGATTTCAACGTCTGGTAAACCTGCTAGATTTCAACGTCTGGTAAACCTGCTAGATTTCAACGTCTGGTAAACCTGCTAGATTTCAACGTCTCGTAAACCTGCTAGATTTCAACGTCTCGTAAACCTGCTAGATTTTTACAATTCTGTACTGCTTGTATAATCGTAGTCAGGTTCTTCGATATTGGGTATTCTGTATTCTGAATACATTTCCAAATGTGCAGGAACTTCGCACACAAAAAAAATGATGATTCTGGTGATGAGAGATTAGTCCAGACCACACCTGTGAGGAGGGAGTAGTGCAAACATCATGTCCCTGGCCAGAGCTCTGCGTGAGCAATATTTACTCTTCACCTTCTGAATGATGAGTACACTTGGGCCTACCTGTCAGTACAAGAGTATGTCTTTCCCCTATCCACCCGTCCCCCTCCTGTTTGTTTCATCAACCCGCCTAGAGAGTTTGTACTCGGGGGTTTCTCGTTGTCTAGCACTTTGACCTTTAACGGCCCATTGTGATTACGATATATAGTCAATTCCGGTTAATCGAACCACGTAATCATCTCTGTTCTAATAAACAGCTGGTCTTTTTCACTTATTTTCTGTTACACAGTGGCTACCGGTACATTCGGATTTCGCCCGAATAAAGGGTAGGTCCGATTAACCGGTGAACTGATTACCCGGAATCGATTGCATTATGTGAGCTTAGTTTAAATGTTAAAATGAAGGAGAAACAAACGATAAGAAAACACCTATACACTCCTCTAATGACTTTATATCCAAAAGACAGGTAGGTGTTTTTGTTAGGATTTAAATGCATTCTATAAACAAGATAAACAGAAGATACACCTCTTGTCTGGCGACTCTCTGAAACGTAGACCCTAAATTCGCTATGCTATCTCTTTGTTTTTTTTTTAATAAGGTTAACAAATTAAGCATCATTGAAAGCTTTCAAGTGATGAAAAGGAAAACAAGCAACATGTGAAGTTTGACAATGCTATTTGTCATAAACACACCTTCACAATATTAAGGGATGAACTATAGGCTCGGGGAGTCTCAATTCGTTGACTATTTCCTTTGGTTTCAGTTCCAAACTAAACAGTATGTAAATGCAGTGTGTTTGGCTTTAATTCATAACTTGTTAGAGAATTGCCCAAAGTGTATATAAACGTTTAATACAAGATCTAATAGTAGTCTTAGTACAGTTATTTTTTTTAGCACAAGCTTTAGTCACAGGACGGACGTAACAGTCAGGGGTAAAAAAAAAAAAGTGCTTTGCATAAATATCACTGAGTTAATTTTTTTAATTGTTAGATTTTTAGATTATGGAGTCAACTGTCCTATCAAAATTCCTTATGCAAAGTCCAAATCATTCGTTTCATGTGTATGTTTATTCCGTTGGCATAAAAACGTTAAGTACGAGAAAATACAAATATTGATTTAGTTTGTGTGTATGTGTATTGAACGGTGCTTATTTTTTTAAACTACACAAGTGTCACAAACTACACGTGTGTCACAAACTACACGGATGTCAGTGTCATCCAGCCATAATTTGAAATGATGACATTGAATTCTTGATGTTCGTCATGCCAGACTTGGCAGCGAAGCGTTGAGACAGTTTAGTCATTGGTTACAGATATAGTGTAGAAAAACTGAGGGGCTTAGCGGTTACTGTAACCTTTTCCCGTCCCCTCATGAGCAGACATTAACACGGCTACGAAAACCAATAGAGTGAGACGGGTTCTTCTTCTTTCTATTGTCCTGAGAGTCGAGTCTAAGACTCTTGGAACTCTGGGCCTATGGAAGCTTGTCTCCATCTGTTTGTCTTAACAAACATCTGTCTGGGAAAGATCCAAGCAGATGTAAATTATTACATTCCTATTACCAAAGGCTCGTATCCCAAGACGCTCGGATTAGAAACGAGGCCAAAGGCCGAGCACACCGTGGAAACTCCCCCATATTCCTTCTCTGTATCAAATCAGCCGAGCAGGTGTCCGCCATAAAATCGGGCCCTTTAGAAACGGTGTGTGGATAGCGAAATGTTTGTTGGGACTTTCTTCCATCCTCGCCTGTGCAACGGGCTCGGTCACCCAAACGGGGGTTATTTTTTGCTTCACATTTTCTTAATCGTTTCCTTCTATTTGTAAATACCTGTTTCCAGCCAGGCGGGAAAAATGTGATTTAACTTTTGTTTTGAGTTTTTGACTTGTGGTTTTGACTGTAACGAAATTGTGACCAAATAGATTTAGTAGGAATTGAAAACCATATTTTCATGACTGTTTAAACGGGCTGCCTCTTTACGCCCCTATTAAAAATATTCTTTAATTATTAATAACAAAGTTCTTGATCTTAAATAGAGTGAACAAGGAGATAGATGCATTGGTCAGAGACGATTCTAATGACCAGCTAACTTACCCACCCCCAGGGCCGGCCCTAGCATTTGCGGGGCCCTATGCGAAACGGATCGCGCGGGGCCTAGTCTGGGTAGGGATAAACATTGTCATTTTTTTTAAATTAGAAAATAGGCCTACTTTCGTCTTTGCAATAAATTTTTATCAAATGAAAGTTCACAATGCCACTTTTTATTTATTGGCACCCCAAAATGTCAATTTCGTCTATTCTTCAGGAGATTTGAATAAATTCCAAAAGAGTTCAGGACTTTATCGTATATTTTGCCTTTCTATGAGATTTTCTGGAGGCTCTGGGACATCCGGAGGTCGCGAAAACCCTGTTTTTTAATATACGTTATAATGGTTTAATATAAAAATGTACACTTAGCGCGGGGCCTAGGAAATGTACACTTGGAATTAGCGCGGGGCCTAGGAAATGTACACTTAGAATTAGCGTGGGGCCTAGGAAATGTACACTTGGAATTAGCGCGGGGCCTAGGAAATGTACACTTAGAATTAGCACGGGGCCTAGGAAATGTACACTTGGAATTAGCACGGGGCCTAGGAAATGTACACTTGGAATTAGCGCGGGGCCTAGGAAATGTACACTTGGAATTAGCGCGGGGCCTAGGAAATGTACACTTGGAATTAGCGCGGGGCCTAGGAAATTTACACTTAGAATTAGCGCGGGGCCTAGGAAATGTACACTTGGAATTAGCGCGGGGCCTAGGAAATGTACACTTAAAATTAGCGCGGGGCCTAGGAAATGTACACTTGGAATTAGCGCGGGGCCTAGGAAATGTACACTTAGAATTAGCGCGGGGCCTAGGAAATGTACACTTGGAATTCGCGCGGGGCCTAGGAAATGTACACTTGGAATTAGCGCGGGGCCTAGGAAATGTACACTTAGAATTAGCGCGGGGCCTAGGAAATGTACACTTAGATTTAGTGCAAGGCCTAGGAAATGTACACTTTGAATTAGCGCGGGGCCTAGGAAATTTACACTTAGAATTAATGCAAGGCCTAGGAAATGTACACTTGGAATTAGCGCGGGGCCTAGGAAATGTACACTTAGAATTAGCGCGGGGCATAGGAAATGTACACTTGGAATTAGCGCGGGGCCTAGGAAATGTACACTTAGAATTAATGCAAGGCCTAGGAAATGTACACTTGGAATTAGCGCGGGGCCTAGGAAATGTACACTTAGAATTAGCGCGGGGCCTAGGAAATGTACACTTGGAATTAGCGCGGGGCCTATGAAAGCGCGGGGCCCACTGCGACCGCATAGGCTGCAGTGGCCTATGGCCGGCCCTGCCCACCCTTTCTTTAAGCACCTTCACACGAATTGTTATGCCGCCCCATACATCATCAGAGACTGCGCCTCTGAAAGGGAGTTGGCAACAGATGAATTACAGACAGTGTAAATTTAAGGTAGATTTCAATGGAATGCTGAGAATTTTATTACGAGCGCTGACATTGACCTAGATCTGTAGAATGTACACAGCGTAAATGGCATGCTTACTCTATACAGCACTACAGGAAAACAATACGGTTACTTCAGTCATTGAGAAGTATAGCTGATGTTTGATATAGCATTTAATCTATATAATCTAATTCCCCCGCCCCCGGACAAATTCCTTTATCAACATGAAACATGAAGTATGTACTAATTGTTATCAATTGGTTTACAATATTCCACTTTGTTATGAAATGAATTGATCGGTTAAATATAAGATTGTATTGATCCAAAAGAAAAGGTTGTGTGACTTCATTCATAATTTCACTAGTGTTCACATTGCAGTGAAAGTAGATGTCTCACTAATTTTTGGATACCTGTATATTTACAAGTTACATTCCTAAACAAAATACTTAGGCCTTCATATTAAATTGAAATTATTATAAGGTTTTAATTAACAGATCTACTTAGCAGACAACACGAATAAATTTTTAAAAAAATATCCCTTTGTCAATAGACATGGAGTGTGATCGCTCAATAATCTTCGGAGCAGACTAGCAGACCATCCCGTTTGAGAGTGATGTCTGATGATTGGGACATACCTTTAATTCCTCTCAATAATGACAACTTAAAAGAAGATCATACATCGGTAATGCTGGATAAAGTCATCTTCGCAAAGTTTCACACTTTTTACAGTTTCTTTTCTAGTTCACATAAAAACTAGATCAATGAACACGTGTGTAGACGTAGTCAGAAAGTTTGTGTGTATAGAACGTCTTGACTTTAGAACTCTTGATATCATATTTGAAATCTTTCCATAGCTATTATTAGCACAGTATTGGACTACGTCTGTATAAGAAAGCCTAGGTTAAATCTGATGATTGCTGGCTTAGGGTTTTAGTGTCAAATGTTTGTTTGTACTATTTTGTTTACTTGTTTTGAATGTTCCTACAGAGTTGGAAGATAATCTACTTCCTAGTCCATCTTCCAAACCTCCCGCAGGACGACGGGAGATGGCAGCGAGCAGGATATGAACACGGAACCATCGAGACGACAGTCCAGGCGCATACCGCACGACCAGGCAGCCATAGTGTTAGGAGGCATAGTTGGATATGATATGATAATAGTATTTTATATGTTTTTATTTTTTTTATAGTCCAAAATATCTTCACAATAAACTAACAAGTCTTTGCTGTGATCTACTTAGATTTCATTATACTGGTTGGAATTTTTTTTTTAAAAAGAAAATGTTATTGTACCTTGCAATTAAAAACAAATCCTTTATTCCGTGACATAGACCTATATATCTACATTTTTATATGGTCTTAATTGCAGTTAATAAGTATAATGTTTTAGGACTAAATCAGCGAGTTTTCAATCTAAAGCCAAGCAACGTTATACGCAATGCGTTCAACCACCTTCACCCCTTTATTGAATCGACAGGTGCAATATTCAGGTTCTGTAAAAAGTAACCCCATCTTCAATCCCCAACCATCCCGTGCATCATGCATCGATTAGTGTCTGCTTGGTTGTCAGTGCTACAGCTAGATTTATATCCCAGATGAATCCGAATGTCTGCTTGGTTGTCGGTGCTACAGCTAGATTTATATCCCAGATGAATCCGAATGTCTGCTTGGTTGTCGGTGCTACAGCTAGATTTATATCCCAGATGAATCCGAATGTCTACTTGGTTGTCAGTGCTACAGCTAGATTTATATCCCAGATGAATCCGAATGTCTACTTGGTTGTCAGTGCTACAGCTAGATTTATATCCCAGATGAATCCGAATGTCTACTTGGTTGTCAGTGCTACATCTAGATTTATATCCCAGATGAATCCGAATGTCTGCTTGGTTGTCAGTGCTACATCTAGATTTATATCCCAGATGAATCCGAATGTCTGCTTGGTTGTCAGTGCTACAGCTAGATTTATATCCCAGATGAATCCGAATGTCTGCTTGGTTGTCAGTGCTACAGCTAGATTTATATCCCAGATGAATCCGAATGTCTGCTTGGTTGTCAGTGCTACAGCTAGATTTATATCCCAGATGAATCCGAATGTCTGCTTGGTTGTCGGTGCTACAGCTAGATTTATATCCCAGATGAATCCGAAGGTCTGCTTGGTTGTTGGTGCTACAGCTAGATTTATATCCCAGATGAATCCGAATGTCTGCTTGGTTGTCAGTGCTACAGCTAGATTTATATCCCAGATGAATCCGAATGTCTACTTGGTTGTCAGTGCTACAGCTAGATTTATATCCCAGATGAATCCGAATGTCTACTTGGTTGTCAGTGCTACAGCTAGATTTATATCCCAGATGAATCCGAATGTCTACTTGGTTGTCAGTGCTACAGCTAGATTTATATCCCAGATGATTCCGAAGGTCTGCTTGGTTGTTGGTGCTACAGCTAGATTTATATCCCAGATGAATCCGAATGTCTGCTTGGTTGTCAGTGCTACAGCTAGATTTATATCCCAGATGAATTCGAATGTCTACTTGGTTGTCAGTGCTACAGCTAGATTTATATCCCAGATGAATCCGAATGTCTACTTGGTTGTCAGTGCTACAGCTAGATTTATATCCCAGATGAATCCGAATGTCTGCTTGGTTGTCAGTGCTACAGCTAGATTTATATCCCAGATGAATCCGAATGTCTGCTTGGTTGTCAGTGCTACAGCTAGATTTATATCCCAGATGAATCCGAATGTCTGCTTGGCTGTCAGTGCTACAGCTAGATTTATATCCCAGATGAATCCGAATGTCTGCTTGGTTGTCAGTGCTACAGCTAGATTTATATCCCAGATGAATCCGAATGTCTGCTTGGTTGTCAGTGCTACACCTAGATTTATATCCCAGATGAATCCGAATGTCTGCTTGGTTGTCAGTGCTACACCTAGATTTATATCCCAGATGAATCCGAATGTCTGCTTGGTTGTCAGTGCTACAGCTAGATTTATATCCCAGATGAATCCGAATGTCTGCTTGGTTGTCAGTGCTACAGCTAGATTTATATCCCAGATGAATCCGAATGTCTGCTTGGTTGTCAGTGCTACAGCTAGATTTATATCCCAGATGAATCCGAATGTCTGCTTGGTTGTCAGTGCTACAGCTAGATTTATATCCCAGATGAATCCGAATGTCTGCTTGGTTGTCAGTGCTACAGCTAGATTTATATCCCAGATGAATCCGAATGTCTGCTTGGTTGTCAGTGCTACAGCTAGATTTATATCCCAGATGAATCCGAATGTCTGCTTGGTTGTCAGTGCTACAGCTAGATTTATATCCCAGATGAATCCGAATGTCTGCTTGGTTGTCGGTGCTACAGCTAGATTTATATCCCAGATGAATCCGAATGTCTGCTTGGTTGTCAGTGCTACAGCTAGATTTATATCCCAGATGAATCCGAATGTCTACTTGGTTGTCAGTGCTACAGCTAGATTTATATCCCAGATGAATCCGAATGTCTACTTGGTTGTCAGTGCTACAGCTAGATTTATATCCCAGATGAATCCGAATGTCTACTTGGTTGTCAGTGCTACAGCTAGATTTATATCCCAGATGAATCCGAATGTCTGCTTGGTTGTCAGTGCTACAGCTAGATTTATATCCCAGATGAATCCGAATGTCTGCTTGGTTGTCAGTGCTACAGCTAGATTTATATCCCAGATGAATCCGAATGTCTGCTTGGTTGTCAGTGCTACACCTAGATTTATATCCCAGATGAATCCGAATGTCTACTTGGTTGTCAGTGCTACAGCTAGATTTATATCCCAGATGAATCCGAATGTCTGCTTGGTTGTCAGTGCTACAGCTAGATTTATATCCCAGATGAATCCGAATGTCTGCTTGGTTGTCGGTGCTACAGCTAGATTTATATCCCAGATGAATCCGAATGTCTGCTTGGTTGTCGGTGCTACAGCTAGATTTATATCCCAGATGAATCCGAATGTCTGCTTGGTTGTCAGTGCTACAGCTAGATTTATATCCCAGATGAATCCGAATGTCTGCTTGGTTGTCAGTGCTACAGCTAGATTTATATCCCAGATGAATCCGAATGTCTGCTTGGTTGTCAGTGCTACAGCTAGATTTATATCCCAGATGAATCCGAATGTCTACTTGGTTGTCAGTGCTACAGCTAGATTTATATCCCAGATGAATCCGAATGTCTACTTGGTTGTCAGTGCTACAGCTAGATTTATATCCCAGATGAATCCGAATGTCTGCTTGGTTGTCAGTGCTACAGCTAGATTTATATCCCAGATGAATCCGAATGTCTGCTTGGTTGTCAGTGCTACAGCTAGATTTATATCCCAGATGAATCCGAATGTCTGCTTGGTTGTCAGTGCTACAGCTAGATTTATATCCCAGATGAATCCGAATGTCTGCTTGGTTGTCAGTGCTACAGCTAGATTTATATCCCAGATGAATCCGAATGTCTGCTTGGTTGTCAGTGCTACACCTAGATTTATATCCCAGATGAATCCGAATGTCTGCTTGGTTGTCAGTGCTACAGCTAGATTTATATCCCAGATGAATCCGAATGTCTGCTTGGTTGTCAGTGCTACAGCTAGATTTATATCCCAGATGAATCCGAATGTCTACTTGGTTGTCAGTGCTACAGCTAGATTTATATCCCAGATGAATCCGAATGTCTGCTTGGTTGTCAGTGCTACAGCTAGATTTATATCTCAGATGAATCCGAATGTCTGCTTGGTTGTCAGTGCTACAGCTAGATTTATATCCCAGATGAATCCGAATGTCTGCTTGGTTGTCAGTGCTACAGCTAGATTTATATCCCAGATGAATCCGAATGTCTGCTTGGTTGTCGGTGCTACAGCTAGATTTATATCCCAGATGAATCCGAATGTCTGCTTGGTTGTCAGTGCTACAGCTAGATTTATATCCCAGATGAATCCGAATGTCTACTTGGTTGTCAGTGCTACAGCTAGATTTATATCCCAGATGAATCCGAATGTCTACTTGGTTGTCAGTGCTACAGCTAGATTTATATCCCAGATGAATCCGAATGTCTACTTGGTTGTCAGTGCTACAGCTAGATTTATATCCCAGATGAATCCGAATGTCTGCTTGGTTGTCAGTGCTACAGCTAGATTTATATCCCAGATGAATCCGAATGTCTGCTTGGTTGTCAGTGCTACAGCTAGATTTATATCCCAGATGAATCCGAATGTCTGCTTGGTTGTCAGTGCTACAGCTAGATTTATATCCCAGATGAATCCGAATGTCTGCTTGGTTGTCAGTGCTACAGCTAGATTTATATCCCAGATGAATCCGAATGTCTGCTTGGTTGTCAGTGCTACACCTAGATTTATATCCCAGATGAATCCGAATGTCTGCTTGGTTGTCAGTGCTACAGCTAGATTTATATCCCAGATGAATCCGAATGTCTACTTGGTTGTCAGTGCTACAGCTAGATTTATATCCCAGATGAATCCGAATGTCTGCTTGGTTGTCAGTGCTACAGCTAGATTTATATCCCAGATAAATCCGAATGTCTGCTTGGTTGTCAGTGCTACAGCTAGATTTATATCCCAGATGAATCCGAATGTCTACCAGCTGGCCGCATGAGACCCCGCGGAGAAGGGGTGGGGAAAAAAGGCCATAGGGACTAAATCAGTCAGACGACGGAAGCAGGACACCTTGTTGGCCACTGGCTATTTGCTCCTAGACACACACCACCTGACAGCCACACCAGCACATATGCACACGCGGGTCCGGGGAGGAGGGGCTGGTAGTTATGGCGGGAGGACACGGAAGCAAACCACTCATAGTATTAAGCAAACATGGGGCATACAGCAGGTGACATGGCATTGATTTAACGGCCGTGAACCTTAGTCACCCCCCCCCCCACTTCCCCTGTCTAGTCTTTTCCAGCCCTTTCTTTTTATTCTACTGCAAAAGCAGTTCTACTACCTCCCCGCCCCTCCCTGAAATGGACGTGCACACGAAAGGTACTTGTCAAAGACCGAGACAGAAAATGCAAATATTAACAGAAAGGCTAAAGGCTGGTTGAATGTTTTGAACAGAGGACAGGGTTCAGGAGGGCTGGCAGTGGAGTCGTTAGATGCAGGGAGAAGAAACAAAGGGGGGAAGGGGGCTTAGCATCTATTTGGTTTGTTGAATTGATGTACTTACCGCTGGAAGGAGAGAGAGAGAGAAGAGACATGGTAGAAGAGAATGAGAGTTAAATATATAAAAAGAGGAGACAGAATGAGAGAAAGAAAGATTGTATGAAATAGTGATTGCGAGAAATAGAGAGTTAGAGTGAAAAACAGACTGTGAGAATGGAAGAGATAGAGGGGGCTAGAGAAAGAGAGAAATAAAATAAGAGAGAGAGAGAGAGACTGTGATAGAAACAAAATAGAGGAAAGAGTCTCAGACATTTCTGTTGTGTCCTTCTTAAACCCCATGGAAAAGGGGGGGGGGGTAAAAAGAGGTTGGAAAGGGAGGAAATGGGTGTCCTGAAACAACACGTGCTTTAACACCGGACTTTGTTTTGACAGGACACAGTAATAAGGATAGAACTGACCGAGTGACACGATGACAGTCCCACATAGCAGTCACGTGACCATGGCACATTGAGTTCTGGCAATGATATAGTCAGCCTGTGTGAGAGGAAAGGGTAGCTCATATCTTGGAGGTGGGGGGTGAAAACAAAAAAAAAAACGAGGAGGGATTCGTGTGTAAGAAGCGTTGATTAATAGAATATACAAGATGCTAAAGTGATTTAGGGGGCGCGGTGGCTGAGTGGTTAAACGCTCGGCTTCCGAACCTGGGGTCCTGGGTTTTAATCTTGGTAAAGACTGGGATTTTAAATTTCGGGATTTTTAGGGCGCCCCTGAGTCCACCCAACTTTAGTTGGGTAAATGCGGTTGGATCGTTGTGCTGGCCACATAGCACCCCGCTTGTTAACCGTTGGCCATAGAAACAAATGACCTTAACATCATCTGCTCCATAGATCGCAAGATCTGAAAGGGAAACTTTACTTTACTTTTACATACTAAAGTGACTTAATCACAGACCATTCGTGTCGGTATAACATCGTTACCACTTCGTTACATTTTCTGGTCAAAGTTCTCAGATGTATATGAGGGAGAGCTTTACTTGTGTCATTCGCGCATCCCTTCTCGATACCATACGCCTCTGTCCTAAACCTGCCACGTGACGGTATGGTCCACACATGCATAGTCTGTCACTCAACAAGACTCATGTCTCTGCCTATCAAATAGACCACATACCCACACATTATTTTTTTTAATTGTCCAAGAGTGGTGCCCCGCCCTACACTTTTTTCCCGTGATGTCTTGAGCATGTGTTTCTCTTGCGTATAGATTGGCCAAGCAACGACTGGACTTGTCAATAGTCTATCGAGGGAGTTGTGGAATGTGTTCGATAAAACAGGTCATGTATTTTCCTAAGCTGACACATGCGTAAACTATTTTTGACGAAATACGTCGAAGGAGTGCATTTTTTTTTTAAATGCTTTAACAATCCAAGTCAATGTACGTCTATTTGGATCCACTTTCTCAAGTGGTTGGCAAATGTAAAGTCCAGCTTCCAGCTTCAATAATAACCGACGGTTGGCGTCTTTCAGCAGACGTTTCAGATCAAATCAATCAATCAATGTGCTACATGGTCAACTCACAGTTACTATAAATAACCATTATGGTAGCGTCGCACGCAAGTTCTCGGTTTTCCCATTTCCGGATGATTTTTTATGGGGATTTCCGCTGAGTTTTCTTTAGATGAGGGATTGTTTTCATTATGTACATTTGTAAACAGCAAGAAGTTGTTTTTCTTTTAATATATTATTGTTAGTTATTGTTAGTACATATTTCGCTTTATCTTATACCCTTGTTTTTCTTCAAAGAATTTCTAAGCTAAAAACAAAAGCCAAATTTCTTAACTTTTCCATAGATAGGGCTTTTTTTTTTCTTTTTTTGGGGGGCAATCCTAAAATGCGGTCAGCTTTAAGAAAAATAATTTTTGACATGTCTTTGCAAAATAACGATATAGAAGTTGAATTCGTCAAAGTCTTGAGTTTGCATGCACGCTAGCTAGTTAACACCAGTCTCTCCGACCATCAAAATACCTGGCCTAACTGCTTTGGCTGTTTATCAGGGTTGAAAAAGTGGTTTAGCTGTTTATCATTTTTTTTTTTTTAAGTTAGGCACCCTTAGATGTTTGATTTTTCAGTGTAACTAAAATTCTCGGGTTTGATAAATGGAAATGTGCAAAGTATATAAATAACGGCCGTTGGAAACGAAAATAAAAAATCTCCATGGGCGTGACCCAAAAGCATTTTTAAGGAGACAAAACGCATTAGGGCTATTGATGTCTCATTAACAAAGTTTTCCTTGTTGTTTCTTCCCAAGTCACTAAAGTGAAGTGATCATTGAAAGTCTTCAAAACGTTTCATTCAAAGATTTGTTCTATATTTAACGTTGCGTCAATGTGTCAATGATTATAAGCCATAAAACTTTTTTTGTTTTTAAATAACAGGCGATGTTGGACACATTTGTTTGACCTTCCGACCCCCCCCCCCCAAGAAAACGCTAACGTCAGCCGATGAGCCCAACATAAACACTAACTCCTAACTCAACCCTAAGCATTGATGAGCTCAGGGTTGTGGAGGCCAATACTCCTTGAGCCCAGGTCACGTGGTGCTGATCCTTACTGCAGCTACCCCCAATTCAATCAATTGCCATCGACCCACACACGTGTTGGGAAGCCCGTCTGGGGAAAAAACTTGAAGAAACTACTCACTCTGATTACCTCAGCCTTACAAAGAGTTTAACAACTCAAATTCCCTGAGACGCAGTTGACTGCAAGAATTAGAAAGAATACTTGACTCCAGCATCAATTAATTTTTGTAATGACAAAAAATGACAAGTTTTGTCTAAACTTTGAGATGTTATTGCAACACATTTTCTTCAGGCAATTATTTTTGTCTTACTTCTCTTTTCAATACTATTTTAAATTAATTTCAAATTGCTCTCTCTCTCTCTCTCTCAGCTTTTCTCTTCTTTGACAGCGCCAGTTTAGGAACACGGAAGACTACCTCAGGAAGATAAAAAGTAAAAGATAGGAAGGAAAAAGAAAGAAAGAAAAAAAAAGGCTCGCACTAAATGTTCAGAATTGTGTTTGAGTTAGCTGAGGAAAGATAAATAATCGTAAATGTTTTAATTTAATTAGAAACAAACAGCAACAGACATCTGTCTGGCTTTATTATATCATGAGATTGAAGCCAGGTGATCAATTAAGCATTACTTAAGACACGTAATAACAGGTCAAACCTTTTTTTTTTATGTTTATGACTCAATTACTTTTTATTTTATCGCAAACAAAATAAACGGGAAAATACATTTTAAGGATTCAAACACCAACTTCCCGTTTTTTTGTGTCTTAATTGTTACTCTATATTTGGAAAACGCTAAGCACATACCTCACATTAAACACATAAAAAAAGAAAAGCCACCTCTTTCAGATCCTGCAATTTATTGGGTAGGGGGGGAATGATGTTAAGCTCTTCTGTTTCTATGATCGACGGTCTAATATAGTGTCATGTGGCCAACACAACGACAATCCCCCAACGTAAGTCAGTTTGCCGTTAATGGTTGCAGGAGCGTCCTGAATATCCCAAATCAAATCCCAGTTTTCGCTGGTATTCAAACTAGATACTCCTCGCACATTAATAGAAGACCTTAAATTAATATTCTATTAATATATTTGATACTCACCTCTCCAATAACAATAATATTTAATCTTTTTTTGTTAGAGTCTTAACCTTTTAAGTCATGACCTCAATTCTTAACCTTTAAACTCTTGACCTCATATCACGTTCTCGAGAATAGACGAGTCTTTTAAAAAGACAACAAAATTTCGAAAGAAACTAGTTGTTTTTTGTTCGGCTTTTCTTGTTTTATCCTATTTTATTGTCTAGAATACAGACTTGGTCAGATGACTGACATACAAATTAGATTTTATAGAGGTTTTTTGTTTTTGTTTTGTTTTTTATGAATCAAGATAGCCCAGACAGATAAAAAAAAATATCGTAAAATGGTTTGTTATCAGGATTGGTAGACCTATGCCATCAAGTCTGTAGTGTAAGTAGCGTCCTCTGAAGAACTTTTCAAAGTCTATAGGGAGATTGATTTCAAGTGGGGTTTTTTTTAATGTTATTGTTTCTGACAATGATAATCGTGTGTGTCACGTGACAAGAGCAACAATGAACCGCCTTTACAAACGTAAAGTCTCCAGGTTAGCGCGTTGACTTCTGGGATTAGAATGAAGTGAACGTAGAAAACAACAAAGCTAAAACAGAAACAAGACAAACATTTACAAATACTTTTAAAAAACAAAACAAAACAAAACTTATATTAAGTGTAATTGTATTCATAAGTTTGGATCAGTCATAAAATTTCATTTGGAATAGAGCTCAACCAAAAACAATAAATCTGTAGGATTAGAAATATTTTTACCAATTGTTTTTGTTTAACGCTATTTCGTGCTTTTAGCCTTCTCAGTACGCTGTGATCCTATCACTTGTCTGGACCAGTTGGGAAAAGGGATGGGGGTATTTCAGTCAATTTTAAACTCGTTTATTTCCTGAGAAATTCTAAATCGTTTCTCAGAGGAAACATTTGTAGCATAGTTAGGATATGGTGGCAGTGAAGATTTTTGTTTTGTCATCTTGGCTTGTTGTTGGAAGAAAAACTAGGCCTCATCCCATCAACTTGTCATCAGGTGACATCAGATCTGAATGTCATTTAGAATTTCCCAATCTCTAGACCTCACTGGATTTAATTATCAATGTTAAGCCAGTTTATCTTTCATCTGTTTTCAAAATATAAATATCTCGATAGAAATCTATTGTAGCGTATTGCCTAACAGAGAACATTTGTCAACATAATTGTCCATATTACACAATTGGTTCAAAGCCTCAGTTTGAGTTCACGGGAAAACCCATTTGCAAAAAGGTCAACTCAATACTGTAGAACTGTGTGTGTGGTGTCATCCAATCAAAGCAAACAAAAACAAACTAAAAGATGTTGACAACATGGGCAGGTGCTAAGAATGAAGATGTGTGGTACACATTGTTGTTGTTGTCTGGTTGTTTTCTTCCATCTCTTTGAGAATGGTTCAGTGCAAAGTTTGTTGTTTATACATTTTTTACTGTTTGGTGTCAGATGTAGACTAATGCTAAATAAAAAAAATAATGTAAAAAGAATTAGTTAAGTATGCTTGTGCTATGCGTTCTAGAGTGTCATCTTGAAGGTGCCGAGTTCAAACCTTGTTTGCTGCCATCCCCTGCTGTCTTGCAGAAGGGCTAGGTCGTACTAATCTTCAATCCTGAAAGAACGTCCGACACTAACAAGACAAATTCAATGAAAGACAAATATGTGCTATTTTAAGATGCTGATAATTTAGATAATTTGATTGGTCCAAACCAGGGGTTCTCAACCTGTGAGTCGCGACCCCCTTAGGGGTCGATTGACCATTTTACCAGGGGTCGCCTAAGACCATCGAAAATATGGATTGTTATTGCCTACTCTTCTATTGCTGTATGTGTTAGTCGGGGGGGGGGTCGCGGCAGAGTTGGGGGGGGGGTGTAAAAAGGGGTCACCGAGTTAAAAAGGTTGAGAACCGCTGGTCCAAACAAAGGGAAATTCAGTTTGATTACAATTGTCAATGAAAGTCTATGACTTTACGCCTTAGATTTAATCAATATATAGGTATAGCGTAACAAAGGATGGCCGATACAGATTCTGACTGACAAACTAGAGCTACTGAGTTCAAATCTGCGATAATTACTTAGATTTTTAGAAGGTTAATTAGTCCACGCAAATGTTATACTTTATGTACACCAAATATGATTATCAATAATGGAGCAGTAATTCTTAGACACGAGTTGAGTTTGTTTTGTTAGAGTTTGATGCTGTGTAATGGCATGAAACGGAAGAAATCAATGTATGTGTTCAGGTCTCTAACATTCTGCAGGTCAGGGAGTCAATGAATAAATGTTTTGTAACCACACCAGATGTACTTATGAATGGAGCACTAGATAAAAGTGTCGTGTTGGAATTTTTTTTTTAAAAAGGGCAGAGTTTATGTCATGTACATTCCCTTTCTGTAGTCAACCGTGGAGATATGTCTCTCTTTATTTTTAAACTGGGACTATATATGCGTGTACTATGTGTATGTATGTCTAGGTCAACAAAGTATATCCACACAAGAATGTGAACAATGTTAGTACCTCAAGACATGTTGACAGTATGGCATTGAGACTGACATTTGGACCAGAGTCTGAAGAGGGAAAACTATATTAAATCTACATCCTCTGTGTGGTAACAGAACTACCCCTAACAACTTGCCCTGATAAACTTATCTTGCAATATAAGACATTTTTCCTTTTTTTTTTCACTTACTCTACTATGAGGCTTGGTGACTGAGTGGTTAAGTGCATGGCTTCCCAAAAGAGGGGACCCGGGTTCGAATATTTGTAAAGACTGTGATTTTGAACTGTGGGATTTTTGGACGCCCCTTAGTACACCCAACTCTGATGGGTACCTGACTTTGGTTGGCGAAAGTTAAGTTGATTGATCGTTGTGCTGGTCACATGACATCCTCGTTAAGCCAAAAATAAATAAATAAATAATATATAGCATTAAAGAACATGAACGGCTAGCAGTGTTAACGTTTAAGATATCTGCAGAGTGGAACATGGACTATGTTGACATGGTTCAGCGATTTCTCAAGAGCGAGTCAAGTTGTTAGACGAGTCCAAATGAGGTGCTCTTATCCTTTTGTGATCGGAGTTCCTATCACTTTCAAATGACGTGGCCAAATTATGGATCACCAGTGTGCTTTAGGGCGAAATTCTAAGTAATGATTCTTGAATGATTGGATCTTGGAAAAAGGCAGGAAGACACCGATGGAACGCGGGTCTCAGTTTGAGAAACTTTGTCTAGACTGTATGTGAATTTTTTCATGACTAATACATTAGCGAACGATCTCGGTATAAGGGTTACTATTAAAGCGATGAATGCAATATCAACGTAGCCCCACCATAGGCATGCCCAAAGTGCTTGTTCCAGGTCAAGACTACATACAATTCTGAGAGGTTATAGTTGGCCAATGTGTCACAATGTTATGAAATAGAAATAAAACCATTGACTTTATTGATATTTTAAAAATATATTTCCTAAAGTATTATAAGATTAACATGACTCCTTCAGTCCTTG
Source organism: Biomphalaria sudanica (assembly GCA_036873155.1). NCBI lineage: Eukaryota > Metazoa > Mollusca > Gastropoda > Planorbidae > Biomphalaria > Biomphalaria sudanica. Next base: position 845,049 of record JAZGLO010005595.1, on the reverse strand, counting down.
ACACGCCATTTATATGTAAGCACAATCTCTGTTCGAATAGATTAATGAGAAATTAATTGTAATTTCAGCAATGACTAGGAGTCGGACCTCTTTATAAGGTGACCTATACATAATTGTTGTTAATTTTATTTCATACCACAAATAACTAGGAACATTTAGTACTCCAAATTTAGCCTTTCAAAATGTGTTCCTAGTGGCCATAGAAAAGGCCAGTATTCTTGTTTTTGCGTTTACCATAGTCTCTGACCATCACGGCTCATATGAAGGAGATGAAATGACTCAAAGGACATATTTAAATTCGATTAAAAAAAAATTATAGCACTTTTAGACTTTCATTTTTGGAACCTATGAAGTGACCAGTTGACCACCATACTTAGGATATTTTTTTTTTTTTTTTTGTTCTATTAGAGATGACCATCGAATCGAACTTGGGTTTTATTTTCTTGCTTTAAAAACCCAACTATGTACTGCAGTGCACAGAGGAGAGTAAAGCTCCTAGTTGGAATCTCTCATTCGAACTTACAGTTACAGTGATCTTCATCTTGTCAAGAAACTCACTTAACAGGAGCGTCACACTTTGACTTGTCTCCCCTGTTATTTATTTATAGAACACAAGACCCCAGCTGAATTAGATCGATTTAGATTATGTAAGATGTAAAGCAGACTCAGTTGTGTAGAATACACTCGCCTAGATAACAGAAACAGTCGTCACTTGAAAATATTTCAACTCGAAACGTTTTACACTTTCAGTTTCTGTTCCTCCATATTGTTTTATCAGGCATACAAGAAACATATTTCTAGGTTTATTTTTCTTCAATCGTTGCATTACAGTTCCCGAAAGAGATAATACCCAGGACTGATAAATCGATTATGGCTTGATTTTTTTTAAATCTGGGAAAAGAAGTGCTCTATATTAGTGTCGATAGTATAATAGCGCTTTAGAATAAAAACAAACAAGATATAAAAAATACTCTTAATAAGCAAAGCTTACCAAGGGGAAGAACTCCACATTTAGTGTTATAGAGCTCAATACTGTAAGATTTATTTCATTTTCCAATATGAAACAAAATTAATTATTACCACTATTTAATTAAATAATTGGTTATTTAAAAAAAAAAGAACTAAAGATTCGTTTGGTCTGTGTAAGAAAGCGTGCGTGATGTAGCCTGAAGGTGTGCGCGCGTGTGCTGCAGTCTAGTCTAAGCGACGCCTTGTTTTCTTGTCACCTCAACACTTTTACCAAAACAAAACAAAACAAAAAAAACTACTAATAAAGAAAACAAAACGAAAGAATCAACTGCTCTATACCCTCCCTGCAGACATTATGTCATATTAAATCTTACAGCAAACCCCCTCTTCTCCCCCCAAATCCTGTCGAAGACGTGACTCACCAAACAGTTCACTTCGTGGGACACAGTTTTTTTGTGTTCGTTTGCATATGTCCCAATTCTCGTGACCTACTTTTGTAGCACTTTGTCAGTGACCTAGTTTGAGCAAGTCTTTGATAAGAATGGACCCAAGCTGTCAACGTTAATCTTCTAATAAGCTTCAATCTCTCTCTCTCTCTCTCTCTCTCTCTCTCTCTCTCTCTCTCATGGAGATGTCCATTTTACACTCCAACAAAGTCTTTCAATAAAGTCTCTTCTTAAAGTAAGTCTCTTTTTTTTCCCTTACACATATTTCATTCTCTTTGCATTTTGATTGACTTCCATTACGTTGATTCACCCCACACCAAAACACTAGAAACTCAACCAATACAAGTATGTCTGTACTAGGGGTGAAGAGGGGAACATGACGACACCTTCTGCGTGTGGATAGGGGGCGCCAGGAAACACGCCAACTCGAACGGCCCTATCCTCTCATCTCTCAAGGGCCATTTTTACTTTTTTTGTTTTTGTTTTTTGTTTATTTTTTGTTGTTCTTCCCGCTCAAGTTTTTGTTCAATATACCATTGTCCATTCATTGCATTCGCAATCTGTTTAGAATAAGACCCTACCATTTGTCGTAGATCTAGTCTTCAAACATAGGACTAAATTGGTTAACATTGTTTTACAATAAAAATACATGAGTATTACAATAAAGATGGCTCCTGAAGTAGGCCCCTAACAAAAGAACAAATTAAACCAACTGGTACCACAGTAACAACATAAGTCTCAGTAACAATGGATCAGCATGAATAGGTTGTTGTTTTTTCCTTTTGACCAATTCATCGTCTTCAGCAACAGATTTTTTTGTTTCCCTAATCTGTTCCTCTGCTTTATCCTGTGTTGCTGTTAACCCTTACGCTGCTGTTAACTTCTGTGTTGCTGTTAACCCTTGTGCTGCCGTTAACTTCCCCGTGTTGCTGTTAATCCCAACTTTATTATTCAGACTTTTACTTCAAGTGACATATGTGGTAGCGATAATCACGGCCTACATGAGAGATTTACTCAGATATTGTTAGGCTTAGAAGTAAAAGTTAACAGTAGTTAATACTCTGGATTCTATATAAAAAGTTGATCTAGATCGAGTAGAGAAGAGACATGTTGACTTGTGTCTGATATAATGCTGGTAAAAAATGAGAGAATTCGTCTTAAAGTAATAAAGGTTATTATTTAAATGAAAAAAAAAATCATGGACCTCCACGGTCTGACTTTAACATATTGTTTGAAGGGGGGATTAAAAAATACTGAAACGAGAGAGCATAGAGGAGGAGAGGGAAGAAGCTGGAGAGAGAGAGAGAGAGGGAGAGAATAGTGAATTTGAAGAGAGAGAGGGAGAGAAGTGAATTTGGAGAGATAAAGGGAGAGAAGTGAATTTGAAGAGAGAAAGGGAGAGAAGTGAATTTGAAGAGAGAAAGGGAGAGAAGTGAATTTGAAGAGAGAGAGGGAGAGAAGTGAATTTGAAGAGAGAGAGGGAGAGAAGTGAATTTGAAGAGAGAAAGGGAGAGAAGTGAATTTGAAGAGAGAAAGGTAGAGAAGTGAATTTGAAGAGAGAAAGGGAGAGAAGTGAATTTGAAGAGAGAAAGGGAGAGAAGTGAATTTGAAGAGAGAAAGGGAGAGAAGTGAATTTGAAGAGAGAAAGGGAGAGAAGTGAATTTGAAGAGAGAGAGGGAGAGAAGTGAATTTGAAGAGAGAGAGGGAGAGAAGTGAATTTGAAGAGAGAAAGGGAGAGAAGTGAATTTGAAGAGAGAAAGGGAGAGAAGTGACTTTGGTGACAGAGAGGGAGAGAAGTGAATTTGAAGAGAGAGAGGGAGAGAAGTGAATTTGAAGAGAGAAAGGGAGAGAAGTGAATTTGAAGAGAGAAAGGGAGAGAAGTGAATTTGGTGACAGAGAGGTAGAGAAGTGAATTTGAAGAGAGAGAGGGAGAGAAGTGAATTTGAAGAGAGAAAGGGAGAGAAGTGAATTTGAAGAGAGAGAGGGAGAGAAGTGAATTTGAAGAGAGAAAGGGAGAGAAGTGAGTTTGAAGAGAGAGAGGGAGAGAAGTGAATTTGAAGAGAGAAAGGGAGAGAAGTGAATTTGAAGAGAGAAAGGGAGAGAAGTGAATTTGAGAGTGAAAGGGAGAGAAGTGAATTTGAAGAGAGAGAGGGAGAGAAGTGAATTTGAAGAGAGAAAGGGAGAGAAGTGAATTTGAAGAGAGAAAGGGAGAGAAGTGAATTTGGTGACAGAGAGGGAGAGAAGTGAATTTGAAGAGAGAAAGGGAGAGAAGTGAATTTGAAGAGAGAGAGATAGAGAAGTGAATTTGAAGAGAGAGAGGGAGAGAAGTGAATTTGAAGAGAGAAAGGGAGAGAAGTGAATTTGAAGAGAGAAAGGGAGAGAAGTGAATTTGAGAGAGAAGGGAGAGAAGTGAATTTGAAGAGAGAGAGGGAGAGAAGTGAATTTGAAGAGAGAAAGGGAGAGAAGTGAATTTGAAGAGAGAAAGGGAGAGAAGTGAATTTGGTGACAGAGAGGGAGAGAAGTGAATTTGAAGAGAGAGAGGGAGAGAAGTGAATTTGAAGAGAGAGAGGGAGAGAAGTGAATTTGAAGAGAGAAAGGGAGAGAAGTGAATTTGAAGAGAGAAAGGGAGAGAAGTGAATTTGGTGACAGAGAGGGAAGGAAGAGCTGTTCGTTTAGATTAACTTTGCAACATTTCTCTGTGGCTTTGACTTTTATTTTAACTTGGAATTAAGCGAATCCAACATTAAGGCCACAATCAGAGAAGTACATTGTTATCTGTCGGTCGGTTAAAGTTCATGGAAGACTCTGAATGTCAATATCAATATGTATGTACTATACAACACAATAAAGTTAGTTTGTACTTTTGAGATTTAAAAAAAAAAAGAGAAATGGGAAGAGATCTCTATGTTTTTGAATGCCAATATTACACGCAGGCCTACATCAATAAGGAAGCGCTTGGCTTCCAAACCGGATGCCCTGGGTTCGAATCTTGTGAAGACTGGTATTTTGAATTTCAGGATCTTTAGGGCGCCCCTGAGCCCACTCAGCTGTAATAGGTACCTGACATTAATTGGGGAAAGGTATCGGCCACATGACACCCTTGTTAACCGTGGGGCATAGAAAAAAAGATGTCCTTAACATCATCTGCCCTATAGATCGCAGGGTCTAAAAGGGGAACTCTGCTTGACTGTAGAACTAAAATGTTCAAAACCGGATTGTAACATCATTTTAAATATTAGCGTTATTAATTACATCGTTTGGAGAGAAAGAGAGGGACACAGAGTAACAACAACAACAAAAAAGAAACAGAGAGTGTAAGTGTGTGAGAGAGAATAACATAAAGAGTCAGAGAGTGTATGTGTGTGAGAGAGAATAACATAAAGAGTCAGAGAGTGTATGTGTGTGAGAGAGAGTAACAGAAAGAGTCAGAGCGTGTATGTGACAAAGAGAGATCTGAGCACCTTAAGACTTTACTTTCAAATGTCATTCCAAAGAAGATGCTTGCTGTCTTATTAGGTCCAATAATGCTCGACATACGTTGTGCACATGCGCAAAGACCAATGAAACAACACATGCACACGTACTTAACCACAGTCACTACCCCTTCCTCCCCCCCCCTCCTGATTTGTAACTACTTTCCTCCCTACCCGTGTTCACAAATCAATACTTTTGATGAACAATGTTGACTCAAGACACAGCAGCTGTAGTGTAGGGAGGTAACGGAGGGAGGGGGTGCTATTTGTTTTGTGACTTTTTATGATAGGTGAGCGTGTTTGAGAGGGAGAGTGAGAGAGAGAGATAGAGAGAGAGAGAGAGAGAGATGGTTATACATTACTATCTATATTCGTCATTTTTATTATTCAATTACTCTCTAACCCACCAATCGTTTCTCTTCCCCACAAGACGCCAATAGAATATTTAACTCTTTCACAATCACTGGCATACTTCTTAGCCAACAAGCCATAGAATGATAATTGGTTGGACCTTTATCTCAATCAAATCGTCATCAGAGAAATGCTTCGATACTATGCAACTCATTAGAGGGAAATGATTCGATAGGCCTACTATACAACTCATTAGAGGGAAAGGACTCGATAGGCCTACTATACAACTCTATCATTAGAGGGAAAGGACTCGATAGGCCTACTATACAACTCTATCATTAGAGGGAAAGGACTCGATAGGCCTACTATACAACTCTATCATTAGAGGGAAAGGACTCGATAGGCCTACTATACAACTCTATCATTAGAGGGAAAGGACTCGATAGGCCTACTATACAACTCTATCATTAGAGGGAAAGGACTCGATAGGCCTACTATACAACTCATTAGAGGGAAAGGACTCGATAGGCCTACTATACAACTCATTAGAGGGAAAGGACTCGATAGGCCTACTATACAACTCATTAGAGGGAAAGGACTCGATAGGCCTACTATACAACTCATTAGAGGGAAAGGACTCGATAGGCCTACTATACAACTCATTAGAGGGAAAGGACTCGATAGGCCTACTATACAACTCATTAGAGGGAAAGGACTCGATAGGCCTACTATACAACTCATTAGAGGGAAATGATTCGATAGGCCTACTATACAACTCATTAGAGGGAAAGGACTCGATAGGCCTACTATACAACTCATTAGAGGGAAAGGACTCGATAGGCCTACTATACAACTCATTAGAGGGAAATGATTCGATAGGCCTACTATACAACTCATTAGAGGGAAAGGACTCGATAGGCCTACTATACAACTCATTAGAGGGAAAGGACTCGATAGGCCTACTATACAACTCATTAGAGGGAAAGGACTCGATAGGCCTACTATACAACTCATTAGAGGGAAAGGACTCGATAGGCCTACTATACAACTCATTAGAGGGAAAGGACTCGATAGGCCTACTATACAACTCATTAGAGGGAAAGGACTCGATAGGCCTACTATACAACTCATTAGAGGGAAATGATTCGATAGGCCTACTATACAACTCATTAGAGGGAAAGGACTCGATAGGCCTACTATACAACTCATTAGAGGGAAATGATTCGATAGGCCTACTATACAACTCATTAGAGGGAAAGGACTCGATAGGCCTACTATACAACTCTATCATTAGAGGGAAATGCTTCGATACTACACAACTCATTAGAATATTAAACTGACAGTCTACGCCCTCATCAGCATCATATAATGGCTTGACCTCCATAACTTGCTCACCACTGACATGAAACCTTTCCCATAACATTTTGTAAAAACATCTTAATGCCAGCTTTTTGACCTCATGATTTAAACATTTTAAATCCTACCACCAACCACAGCTAACGTCAGCACAATGGCGGCTTTAGAATATTGAAACTATTTTTTTCAAATCACTGGCGCCCTCCTTCGCTAACAAGCCATAGAAATGTATGTTAAGTACCTGTTAGATTTAGGTGGGCTGGATCAGGCCATTCTTAAAAATCCTATAATTCAAAATCCCACATTTTACCTGGATTTGAACCCGACACCCCTCGGTTCGAAAGCCAAGCTTTTAACCACTCAGCCACCAAGCTCCTGAGTGTCCTAAAAAGAGCGGGGGGGGGGTAAAATACAACAACGCTATACGTTAACGTGTTTTCCCTGTTGAAACACATTTAAGTGTGATACATCTGTAACGAGGATAGAAAGAATGTTATCTGATAACTTTGTTGCTTAAGAAATTCCCACATCCACAACCACAAAGACCTTTGCCTTGGTCCCAGCTTTCAAAGCCATCTACATTCTTTATTACTAGAGGTAACTACTTGAAACATTCACTCCAGTGAGGTATCCACATCTGAAATACCGACCCTCACAGCCAAATCACACTTACTCCCAACAGAAACTCACACACACACACACTCACGATAACTATTAGAGGGTACTTCAGAATCGGGCCCCTATATTAAGCGGAACATGGTGAAGAGAGGGAGAGAGGAGGGAAAGAGCTGTAGGGTACTTAGTGCAGACCCTCTTCCATTCGATAGTGATAACGTTATCTAAAGTTAACGATGGTAAATGCGAGGGCGCCAGCTGCCCTTCTCGCCCTCTTTCACTGCATCACATTTCCGACGCCCGTACCGTACACCTCTTTGTCTTTCAAAGACAGAGTATGGAAGTCGCAAGCTGGACCACTTTTAGGGGAAACATAGGGGGGGGGGTGTACGGCGCTTTGGTTGGGAGGGGCTACAGGAGGAACCTTTGTGACGCCACAAAGAGCCAAATGTTAGCTTAAGAAAAAATCAATAATAGTACAAACCAGAACCAATAAAAGGCTTGCTATCAGCGAGGCACTCCTAATGAAGTGGTTACACTTAAACAACCAATCTTTTGGTAATTATATTAAGTCCATGATTCGAGTTTTTTTTTTTTTATTACATTGGGTATGAATAAAAAAAATAAGATGAAAAATGGTCAGAGGCAAATTTAACTCTTTCTCTTCAGTCAGTCATATCCTGTGTCTGTGACATGTAATAAAAAGATGTCTCAACTTTTGTTCAACCTAAAAATCAAATGTGTCTAACAGTGTCCTTGTATGCGTTGATTAGAAAACAAACTGATTGTAGAGAAATATTTTGTTCACTGAAATTGTCCATCTGAAAATAACTCTTACCTTTCATGACAATGATTGAATTCACTCGCCTGTCTGGTACACATTTTGTGACACGTTAGTTCTCCCACATTCCAGTCTCGGATCAAGTGGAAACTTTACACAATTATTCAATGTCCCTAACGAGACATGAATAAATTTTAAAAAACAACAAATAAGTAATTAAATATATATAATTATATTGTTTGATAATGAAAAAATGGTAATAAGTCCTACAATATTGAGATATTTGGCTTTTAATGTTTAGTTCTTCCCCTTAGATACGCTCGCTTTTTACACTTTAACAAAAATTTTTTTGCTTGTTTTAGTTGAAGCAGCAGCTCGCGAGACTCAGTCTAGTCTTGACTGGCTTTTACGTTGCAGTTTACCGGGTAGCGCACTCTCTCAGCCTCATCGTGGTGCCAGGGCGTTAGATGAGAAGATCAGGTCAGTAGGGAAGTCAAACAGAACTCCCGTTGGGGTGTTTAAGGACCAAGTACATTGCATTGGCGGGGATAGAAAAGAGCCCCCTGTCACTATCCACACCAAGAGTTTCAAGAGTTTTCGACAAGTTTCTCCTGTGACACATTTTGTTGTAAGTCTTCATAAGAGGCGCGGTGGCTGAGTGATTAAGCGCTTGCCTAATGAGCCTGGGATCGTGGGTTCGAATCTCGGTGAAGACTGGGATTTTGAATTTCGGGACTTTTTTCTTCCTAGTTCTAATTTTGGAGCGTTCAGGTGACTAGACCAATATATGAGACGAACTGCGCAGCTGTTTCCAAATCAGGAAGCTCTACATATAGTTTTCTTTCTAATTTGGGACTGACTTGCCTGACTTTAGTTGAGAAATTAAAGGCGGTTGGTCGTTGTGCTGGCCACATGCCACCCTGCTCGTTAACCGTTGGCCAAAGAAAAATGACCCTAACATCATCTGCCCCATAGATCGCAACGTCTGAAAGGGGAACTTTACTTTGTCTTCAGGAGAGAAGTTTACATTTCAGCTTACAGAGGTGCATCGAATCTTGTGTAGTCATAACACACAGTGTGCATACTTCAACAAATTTGTAAGTCAAATAGATGATAAAGTCAGACTGAAGTAGATGCAGGTAACGGAGACACCTGTAGACTGTGCAGAAAACTTCGGTCTCTTTCTCTTCAGTCGATAAAAAAATAGAAAGTAAAAAAACAAACAAAAAAACTATTTGATTCGTGTCAAGACCAGGTCACAACGACCTTGATTTAGGTCAACTATAATAAGAATATCTGTAGATTGTCAAGTCAATTTTTTAAAAAAATGTCTTTAAGACCAGGTGAATCTTTAAATAAATGAACCTGTGTGCCGGGGGAGTGTTGTCCAAACTTGAGGCTTTAGAAATGATATCATCCCACATTGCACCAAGTGTCAGAGTAGGTTCACAGATAGTCAGGTAAAAGGCATACAGCATTTACACACACACACACACACACAAATTAGGGGCGGGATAAATTGGCTAGTAAAAAAAATTTGACAAGGTATTTGTTTATTTTATTTTGAGAATTAAAAAAGCACAATGGAACTTTTCTGTTTAATGAAATGTAGGTCTACATGAGAGAATAAAAAAAAAAAAAAAAAAAAAATAGATCAGTTTGTTGAAATAGATTTATAGGTGCAAGAATGATAGAGGTACATGATAATTATGTAGGTAGTTTCTTTTGTACAAAGCCGGATTATAGAAGTCAGTTAAACCTGGTACTCTATAAACAAGTAGTGACAGCAAGGGCTAAATTGGTAGATCTAGACTCTAGACATAATGGAACAACATGGTGGGGAGAATTTAAACATCCCCACGGGTCCCCACTTGACAGGGGCCCCCAAATGAGAGCGACATTATTTTACCTTAAATATTATGCCATTATCTCATGATATGATCTCGAATGTCAAAATGCAGGGGCCCCTAAAGAGGTCAAGCCCCCCCCGGGCCCCCAATCGATGACTAATTCATAGCTACGCCACTGGCGGACAAGTAGAAAAACTGTCCGCTGTTATAAAGACATTGGGTGTTGTTTTTTTTTGTGTTGCAATGATTTATTGATCACATATACTAGGTGCTTGCGTATGCTGTGCGGGTGTATTAGATGCGAGATCATTCAGGTACAAACGTCTTCCCAACGTAACTAAACATCACAAAGATATAACAAACTAGAATAATATAGAGTAGTGTACAGTCGTGTCTGCGTAACTTTAATATGGCGTAGGCTACAGTCGAGTCTGCGTCACTTTAATATGGAGTAGGCTACAGTCGAGTCTGCGTCTCTAAAACAATGTAGAGTAAGAGTAGTTTACACCCCCCTCCCCATTTAAATGACGTCACTTACATGTCGCGTTCAAAGTCCGTCACTAAACTAGGTACCGGTACTCTACACCAGTGTTTCTCAAACGGTGGTCCGCGGACCCTTCTGCTCCACACCACCAAATGTTTGTAGGTTCAGACCAAACACAGAAGATTTGATGCAGCCCACACAAAGTCAGTAGGACCGTACAGCTTCATGTTTAGGCAAGGTTTACGTGAGAAAACAAAATCTATTAATTCTTTAGTTTTTGAATAAATCATTTGCTTATTTTGTGTAGCAATGATATGACATGATTCTGGAAATGGAGAAGTCACATAAGACTATGCCCAGTCACGTTCTATTCTGTAGGACTTGGTCTCTAAATACATCATTTTAGTGAAGAAAACTAATCGTCATGTGTAAGTAACCAGATGGATAGTTTTGAACTTGCAAATGATATGATTAAAAAACGCAAAAGTCACAGATAAAGAAAGACAAGCCAACACCAGACATTCGATACAATTCCTAGTGATGACATCAGCTTCCTGTTGCCTGGGTTTACAGTTATATAGTATTTCCGTTTCAACTTGGACGTGATCTCTTCAGGATTGCCGGCGCTATTGGTCAACTGGTAAGAGTCGACTTCTTATTGCTTAGTCAAAGAATGGGAATCAAACGGAGAACAGTTCCCTAGTTCTGTTTCTACATTTTCACACTTCCGTTATTCCACAGTCATACACTCTAGGTTTACATTTTGATATTTTCAGATCCGGTTGACGTTCTTTAAACAATAAAATAAAATAAGAGAAAAAAAGAAGAGTACGCGATGTAGATAATTGACGGGCGATGTAATGGAACATAAAGTAAAACCTAAAGAAATGAAAAGAGATAAGATGGGGAATGAGTAGACTAATTAAATAATGTTAAGTAAGCTACACTGAAAGATAACTGCTGCCAACTAATTTAACATGTAATTACTTGTTTCTGCTGTGCTGAAAACTGCAAACACTAGTTATATTCTTTTAAAACAAACGACATAGCCATATTATATTTAGACTGGAATTGGACAACAAATTCTTATCCGCGATTGATCGATTCACAGACAGAACTGGCTATCCAAACAGGCTACTGAAACTAGTGTCAGCTTTTCATGAAAATATGCAGGGCACCGTACAGTTTGACAGTTCCGCATCTAGACCCTTCTCCATCAAGAGTGAAGTAAAACAAGGATGTGTTCTGGCCCCAACACTATTCGGCATCTTCTTTTCAGTTGTACTCACCAGCGCTTTCAAATCCCTGGAAGATGGAGTGTACATTAACAGTAGATCCGATGGAAAGCAATTTAACCTGGCATGCCTTAAAGCCAAAACAAAGAGACGGCGTATCTTGATTAAGGAACTGTTGTTCGCCAACGATGCCGCACTCATATCTCATTCACAAGAAGGATTGCAGAGGCTTGTGAATGCTCTGGCAGCTGCTTGTCAAGAGTTTAGCCTTACAATAAGCCTCTCCAAGACTGAAATCCTGGCACAAGATTTCTCAGAAATACCAGTGATACATATTGGAAATAACACATTTAGGGTGGTGCAGGAATTCACATATTTGGGAACAACAATAGCCAGTAACCTATATTTAGACACTGAGCTGACAAAATTAATAGGAAAGGCTTCGGCAGCAATGGCAAAACTATCCAAGCATGTGTGGGAAAATACCAAATTGACCACGGCAACAAAAATCCTGGTCCACAATGCCTGCGTTCTGAGCACACTTCTTTATGGCAGGGAGAGCTGGGCAACTTACATGCGTCAAGAACACAGATTAAATAGCTTCCACCTAAGCTACCTGCGACGCATAATGTGCATCTCCTGGAGAGATCGTGTCATCAACCAGGAAGTTTTGACACGAGCCAACATGCACAGCATCTATGCTCTCCTTCAACAGAGAAGACTACGTTGGCTCGGTCATGTCACTCGCATGCCAGATGGAAGAATCTCTAAAGACATCATATACGCTGAGCTTGCAGAGGGAGCCAGACCCAAGGGCCGCATAAGACTAACCTACAGAGATGTCTGCAAGCGAGACATGAGAGCCACGACGATCAAATTATGTGGGAGGAGATAGCCCATGACCGGACAGCATGGAGGCAGACTGTACATGCTGGTACGAACTTGGCCGAATGCAAAAGAAACAAAGCTGCGTCAGCCAAGAGAAAGAAAAAGAAATCCAAAAGAACCCCAACCCCCCCCCCCTTTGGCTACGCCCATGACATAGCTTATTCATAATTCATACAACAGAAAACTGTTCAGGATACAAGGGAGGTAATAGTAGGTGCAAGCACTGAAGAGTGGTCTGTCCCTTATTTCACCTAATATATTACCTGTGACATGCCTTGAAATATACCATAACATGTCGAGCAATTAGCGGAACTATTGGAGACTGTCTAATAAATTGTTAGGCACCTAGTTCATAGTATTAGTTATTTACCGACGCACCATAGAAGACGTCTATTGAACGGAACTAGACGCACCATAGAAGACGTATATTGAACGGAACTAGACGCACCATAGAAGACGTCTATTGAACGGAACTAGTGACGCTTGGGATATTTTGGGTTAGAGACTGGAAAATCATTTAGGAACAGGATTCTCTTGGGTAAAGACGTGTTTTATTGACAGAGACTCTGACTGTGGCCTTTTATTGGATCAAACGTATTATTCATTGTTCATCAGTGTTGACCACATCTTTTCACTAGTTAAAAAATAGATGTTTGTTGATTATGTGCTGTCGTTCAACTACATTGAATACACCCGAACAAGAAACCCAAACGCTTGCTGAGTAATTGATGAAATCTAACAATCATATACAATTGACTTCAGTACAGAATTAAACATACATCACAAAATGTGAGTTTCTTATTTTTATCTTTTGTGTAAATAGTAGTGATTAGAACAGTTTCAAAGTGTACATATTGAACATACAGACCAAAAAGTACTATTACTATTATGTGCACTAATTATATGTTTGCAAAAAAATTTCGACACAGTGCGTCTTTTGATGTTCTACAGCAAGGCCAGTACAAAGAAACGCAGAAGAAGCCGTCTGCTACTCCAGTGATGAAAACCAAATCAAACATCAAAAAGAAGTCAGTGATTTACAGTTGCTGTGAGTGAAACCAAAACTCGCAGAGTTGTACCTCTTCTCACGAGCTAACGAAGCCCTAAATACTGAGAGGGCTAAACATCGAGTTGAAACTGATTATCACCTATCAATTGATAGGCATAAATAATCCGAACATCCTCTAGACTCTGAACATCGTTTATTAGCTGATAATCATCTATAATGTGATAATCAACTTAAATAAAATCCCCAATTGTCTACTGATTAGCACTAGCCAAATAATCAGCTAGATCTATATGACGTGAGAGAGAAAACGGACCAAAACGTGTACAGCTTTGCTTCACAAAATTGGTCTTCTTTCTTCTTATGTGTATGTTAGAAGGTTCAGATAGCTGGTCCAATAATAGATGGCATGCACGTTGGTTGACAGATCTGGAAGCTCTCCATAAACTGTTTGCTCTATAGAGTGTTTTGGGGCCAGTGTCTTGTTCGTCCTCTCGATACCTTTCAAGGGCATGATCGGCATTCTCGGGTGACAACCCACAATGGCAAATCACTCCCGATTGTTAAGCTTCCGAAAATTATTCTAAATGATGCTATATAAGGATGTATGGCTAGCCAATGCTCAGCGTAGATCAATGAAAACTTCGGAAATAACTTGATGCAATTATAAGAGTGACCAAATAAAAACACAGAAGAGATTCAATCTCGTTCTCTTTGGTTTTTACACCTTTGTGTTTAATTTTTCAATTTTTTTATTTTTTTTTTTGCTAAACCCTAGTGTTTGTGGCAGGACTGAAGCCATTTCGTGTAAGAATGCTAACAAAACTTACAGAAGTCTCTCATTGCTGAGGACTAAGAACATTTGGTTTGCTACATAGTACCACATTCAACTGACACCTATGATCTTTTCACTCCTTCTCATTCTCTCTCTTTCTCACTCCATCCCTCTTTTTCTCTCTCTTTCATTCTCCCTCCCTCTCTTTCTCTCTCTTTCACACTCCAAACCTCTCTTCCTCTCTCTTTCATACTCCGCTCTCTCGGATATATACAAATAGGATTTGTTAAAACAAGATACAGTCGTTTATTAACACTAGACTTCAACACGAGCAAGTCGAGTAATATAAATAGTTTGGCTACCCAAATAAGGTGGCGTTCGAATCTCGATGTAGACTCGGAACTAAGTTATGTTAGTTGCCTAAATTTTGCATAAAAGGAATTGGACCAGAGCACCTTATAAGACCACGGAAGAACCGCTATGCAATGAAATATTAATAATACATTTCAAAATACAAGATATAAAATAGATCAGCCTAACTGGTCTATCAACTACAACCGACGAAGGCAAACTCAAGTCTAATACAGATTCATACTACCACTGTGCCAAATTAAACTATCTCAATAAGACCCATGTATCTCTGGGGTCCACTAAAATCGCCCCCCTATTCCCCGTCTGTGGCCCAACATAAGAGCCATCACCCCCCCCCTTTTTTTTACGTAAGTCTGTATTACTAAATGAGTCGAGTTTTGTGTGTGCTTTGACCCTAGATTCATCGCTTCTAAACCTTTGTTCTTTTTATATTGCTAGTTTGTTTTAATATCTAATTAAACAAAGTATGTCTCATTATTGAATATTTAATTAGCCTACATTTAATGACGTGGCTTACCTAGTGACGTCAGAAGATCTCCAAAGAGGCTTATGAGTATTAGAGCTAAAACCGAAGACCACAGACCGAGTGTTAGAATAGGAACGTTGGGTTGTTCTAAGGGAATATGAAAATAGACATAATAAATCTACATTTAATTAAGAAAGAACACTAATCACGGTTCAATATGTGTGTTATAAACAAATTTCAAAGTATATTCCAAATTTCTCGATTTATTTTTCTTTTGAACAACAAAAATAACCCAATCAGTTTTTATCCGACAGAAGTGACGCTAGTTGTAGCAGGCGACAAGCGAGGCCGTCTGGTTTTCAAGGCCAAGAGCTCAAAACGAGCAGAAAAAGGGGAGAGAACTGGTTCTAATGAGATGGAAGCCGTTGACAACGCCTAGGATGGGGCGATGGTTGATTTCCCCGAGGAGATTTATCAAACGATGTTCATTGTCTTTCCTGTCGGACACCTCATACATACACTGTACTTAGAAATAGAGCGAAACTGAAATGCCAGTGACACATCAGCAGTGGATATAAATAGATGTAGATCATTTCTTTCAAGTGCTCTCATCCCGTGCACTTTATAGTGCGATTAGAATTTTAAAAAAAGTTTTGTATTACATCTATATAGATTTAACAGATGGATAAATATCAAGGAACTAGGATCTTTGTTATTGGGGTAGTTCTATTAAGAAAACACAAACAACCTACAACATACGGTTGCAGGTGCGACTAGTGTTCACAAAGTGTATATCCACAACTGTGTCTGGTGCCTCTCTCTCTCACCCTCTTCCCATTCTAGGATCAAGCTGGAACTTTGCACAATTAGTCTTGGTTCCTAACAAAGCAAGAATCAATTTAAAAAACAAACAAAACTATTAGCTAATTAAATAGTGGTAAATAGTTAATTCTGCTTGACATCGAAAAATGGAAATAAATGTCACAGTATTGAGAAATGTGGCTTGAGTTTTTACCCTTAGATAAGGTTTGTTGTTTTAAAAAGTTTTTTTTTTTTGCTTGCGTTTGTGTGTGTGTGTGTGTGTGTTTTGTCCAGTCCAGTGTTAGATAAAAAAAAAAAAACACATTGACGACTTCTTCAGTGACGGCGTGTATCAGGTTTCTTACGTTCCTTCAGAAATGAACATTTTTACGAGTCAAGCCTCCTGGGGGAAGAGGAGGGAAGAGGATGGCGGCGGGTAGGGTTCCAGCAGGGGACTATCGCCACGTCAGCCCGGAGCGCATTCCACACAACCAGGTGGTTATTAATATTTTATTTTTTTTCGCTTTATTACTTCATTGCTCCAATTATCATTTAATTCTTTTTTTTTAAGTCAGAGCGATAACGTTGACTCTCGAAACCCTTCCCATCAATCCATGTCTGGTTAGAGCTGCATGGCAGCAGACATTTGAATTCAAGAGTTTTCTTTCTCCTAGGTGGGCAGCAGACGTTTGAATTCAAGAGTTTTCTTTCTTCTAGGTGGGCAGCAGACGTTTGAATTCAAGAGTTGTCTTTCTCCTAGATGGGTAGCAGACGTTTGAATTCAAGAGCTTTCTTTCTCCTAGGTGGGAGCAGACGTTTCAATTCAAGAGCTTTCTTTCTCCTAGGTGGGAGCAGACGTTTCAATTCAAGAGTTTTCCTTCTCCTAGGTGGGCAGCAGACGTTTCAATTCAAGAGTTTTCCTTCTCCTAGGTGGGCAGCAGACGTTTCAATTCAAGAGTTTTCCTTCTCCTAGGTGGATAGCCAGCCAAGGCTAACGAGCCCCTTCTGCCCGAAACTTACGGGTTTAGGCGCCAGTTGCTTGCCTTTGCCCTTTCCTGTCAGTGATACCATTTTTACTGGACCCAATATCTGATCCCCACGTGAAGTCCAGGAGATGGACTGGTTGTCAAAGACTATTTAAGATGCATGTCGTAAGGCTGTCATTTTTCCAGAAGTAGTCATGGAAATAAGACTCTACTACTTACAAAATGCTTCCAATGGATTGCAGATAGTGTTATATGAAGACGCTATAAAGTAGCGCATTGGTTGACATATATTATGTCTGTTGGTGTATTGATGGGTACATTATGGTTCGTGTCTTCAGTTGTCTTGGTTGCCACATATTCAATCTCGTATTTAAAGTTGTGTGTCTGGGTTTCAAACCGAAACATCATGTAATGATATTTGCGAATGTTTCGTCAGGTGGCACTCGATAAGATAACACAAGTTAAAGTCTGAATGACTCACAGCCTTTAATTCTAGGTCACTGGGTCAAACATGTAGAATGGAAACACTGCCGGGTTGTCGAAACAAACAGCTTCTGGCAGAATAAATTAATAGAAATGTAATCTAATATATATCATTAAATGTTAGGGGTATGTATGGGTGTATGTCCCGAATAAAAATCAAAACCGTTTGACCAATCGTGATAAAAACTTACAAATCGGGTAAACCCGTTTTCACAGTATTTAATATTAAATATCAATAAGTCGGCTAAACGGATAAACCTATTTTCACATCACTTTCATTTTCGTGGAAAATTATCTTTAAAAATGTTAAGGGAACATTCGCCAAGTTTGACATAGACCTAAACCCAATCCACTAGACCAGTAATACCCAAACTGAAGCCCGCAGGCATCGGCTCACATCCAGCTAATAGATATATATAGATATATATATTTATATAATATATAATTTATACATATGTAAACACATCAACAAAAGAGGCTGGTGGATGCCATTATAATTATTATTACATTACTGAAGAGAAAACAACAAACAAAAAACACTAAATGAATGTGTAATGCAGTAAGTCTCAAGTTAGTCCCCATGGCCCTAAATATTCTGTCAGTGGGTCTCAAGATCAGGCTGACTAGCTCCGGGCATGGTGACCCACTCTTGTCAACACGGACAAATGATGAATGGGAGAAAAGGTTTCAACTGTAATGTCTACCTTTCAGGCTTCGCTTGGACTCACACACGGAGAGAAGAGAGATATGTTAAGTACTGTATCTGCCCCTAGGTGGCGCTCGTATGAAGGGAACTGTTGAAGTTGCCATTGATTAATCACCCCTTCCTTCCTCCCCCAGTAAAATTGTCTCTGTTCCATTACCTCGGAACATCTTCGCCCTCTCTCGAGAAAATGTTCTTTATTCGAAATTCCCTAAAATTTATGTGTGTTACTTCGCTTATCTTCCTTCTATATTATATTTTTACCAAATTATTAAATTTTTACTACCTCTACTATTTTAATTGTAAATAGACCTTGATTTTAATTATTTGACGGTATAGAATTTGACCTTTGTTGTGTGGAGGGAGAGTGGCCCTTGAGGGACTGCAGGCACGACATGGCCTAAATTGTGCCGATGTGCCCAAAATCACAAAATCACAAATCACCTTCTATGTCTTATGTGTGTCTGGGATAAAATAGATAGATAGATAAATAGATAAATAGATAGATAGATAGATAGATAGATAGATAAATAGATAGATAAATAGATAGATAGATAGATAGATAGATAGATAGATAAAGAGTGAGAGAATTATAAATAGATAATAACATACAAATCAGTATCAGGCACGAAATTTGATATCTCTTTGGTCACATGATGGAAGCTAACATCTTCGAAGTTCTTCATCGCTAAAAAAAAATCCTTTACCTTTTAAACCTTAAAGGACTTCACCTGCCTTCCTTTATTCGTTTATTTTTCAAAGTAATAACGCAGGCAAAGGATGCCCTCAAGCACCGACGCTCAGTTGAAACAAATATTACATCCTGCTCAGTACAAACCTAAGGACTGGGCGATATCAAACCACTGATCTAAGATTATATCAGCATTTGAAAAGGTCATTAGCAACCAAGGCAGAGTATGATACACTTATGGACAAAAATAGTATCAATAGGTTATGTCAGATGAGCTTCTGTCTCTAGGTAACATTACTTGAGAGACTAAACAAAACTTTACTTGACAAACCAAACATTACTTGAGAGACCAAATAAAACATTACATGACAGACCAAATATTACTTGACATACCAAATATTACTTGACATACCAAAACATTACCTGACAGCTCTGTGGTCTTCATATGGATAGATATTGGAGTTGGTCCATTGATGAGATAACTCTTTATCTTAGCAGACTCATTCTATTGACCGGATTTGAAACTACATTATTATTGCAGAATCTTTTCTAATTAAAATTAAATTGGTATTACAATACCTCTATTCAAGTCACTCCTTCATGTAACCTGGATCCAGGAACCTGCTCAGCTGATCTCAAAAACGACTTTAACGATTTTACTAGAAAAAGTAAAAAATAAATAAATTTAAATTTGGCTAGAGATCTTTATCTAGGATTCTAGGTCTAGATCCAACATAGGTTTTGAAAGGACTTTCGCGTTCTTGAAAGGACTATCGCGTTCGGGAATTTCCGAATGATTCAAGGGTTTAATAAATTAATGTTCAGGAAAATTGTGCGCATCGTCTTTAAAGTCTAGACTTCTCTTAGATCTAGATACTTTTATCATTGGAATATTTTAAAGTGTATTAGATGCATACTCAGGCTTTACCAGGATTCTTTCTCGCGGAGTGGGGGTGGGGGTAAGAAAATATTAAAATTGTTTTTTTTTAAATCTAACATTCATTAATTTTTTTTAGAGAAAAACAATTGCTTTATAAGTTCCACAAAGGAGGTACTAACTTTATCAAAAACTATTGTTAATGTTTTTCTTATTAATCATTAAAGAGACACCTGTTCTAAGACATGAAATAGATGTTCTATAACAAAGCGAAGACTAGAAACATACATAGTAATGCGGCATAGGTCATTAATTTTACTTTTGTGATTCATTTTGTGGGCTATTGGACTTGGTGTGGAAGAAGTTCTAGCAATTATTTGCTTATTAAATGTTTATTTGGTTACTTGCGTTCACATTGTCTTTATTTAACTTTTTTTGTTTGTTTAAGCATTTAAAAATAAAAAGGTTTCACAAATATTAACATTCGTATTTCGGCATAAAGTTAGTAAACATTTTCTCCTATTGTTTTATAAATATTGAATGTTTTTCAAAGCCATCCTCTACATTTCAACTTTGATAGTGTCCACTGAATATTAAATAAGCCGAGTATTTAGAAAATCTAACTTGAGAGCCCCTACTCTTTGAAGCTTCACATACAAAAAATACATGCATTACTCATTCAATGTATTCCAGATCCCAGCGAATTATTAGCAAGATTTCTGGTTGGCTTGACTGAATTTAGACTTAATTCTCCCGGAACAGCCGCGGCTTTTGTGTCGATGAGAAAAAAGAAAGCACCGATCGACACAGATGTAAGCTCCACTCCACGGCTCTCCGATGGACATCCATTATGCAGATGTCACTTCAATACAGGGAGTTAATGCGACCAGTGTCCACCACGCGTCCCGCAGGTGATGCTTCAAACGTAACGGTGGTTTGCCTGTCGCCAGTGTCTCGCCCCTAATTTCTCAGGTCTTGGCAGGTGTAAGGTCACGGAAATGACCCATTAGACAGGTCACGTGATTGTCACAAGTTTATTTAAGTGGATTTTTATTCAGTTGACCATTTTGTCCCCGCTATCCGGGGTCGCCAACAATACGAGTTCTTTATCACCTACAAATGTACTTCCAGGTAACCATGTGGTCACGGTTATCTTTTCTATTGGATAGATTATCAATAATATTTCACTGTACATTCAATAGCATGTTATTACTATTTTTACTGTTACAATGAAATTGGGTGGTGAACACATCTTAGAATTCTCATAGGACAACTGCGAACTATTTGGGCAAACAAATCAATCAGCCTGGAGCCCGGGCTATGCTTATCAACTTCACCGTAGCGCTCGGGTGGAAACAGTCGTTAGAGGAGCCGTTGGAGTGCCTAAGTACTAAGTCCATAACGGGCATGGAAGAAAGCCCCACCAAACAGGTCACTATCCAGTTCTTCAAATGACCGTTTTGTTATGGCGGACAGCTGGACGGCTGATGGGGGAGTTTCCCTGATGTGCTCATTGGGATATGAGCCATCGGTAACAGAGATGTAATAATTTACATCTGCTTGGATCTTTCCCAGACAGAAGTTTGTTCAGATATCAATTTTACGTTTGTGTATAGCACATCATAATTTGCTGAAGTTATAAAATTACACTTATTAATAATTACTGGGCTATCTTTTAGTTTTTAAAACAACATTTTTTTTAATATCCAATACGCATCTTCATATGTAATCTCAAAATTTAAAAAAATAATAATAAAACATCGTTGAGAAATGATGCCCTAGGGCCTCAGCGCTTGTTTGACTTGCTAACTGATTATTTATGCAACGGAAATTTATTTTTAATTAACAGTTAGCGACATGATGGATTTTAATACGAATGGTTAATAAACAACAGTTCAGATAGCTTATTTTATAGACATCATGACATAGTTTTTGGTTCTAGCTCCATTTTTAGCTCTTGCATTATCAGCTTCTATTTTTTATATTTTTGTACAGGGCTGCCGTTAGATTTTGCCAGTGTCCACAAAAGGTCATCAAAAATTGTTATTAATAGTAACAAAATTAACACACCGATCGATACACTTCGAAACAAAAAAAAATACAGAAGACAAAATCTTTCAACAGAAAGGAGATATCGTATAACGAATCTGTATGTCAAGTCGGTATCGGTAGGCCTACATTACTTTGTCTTATTGTGAACTGAAGGTACATTGCACACACAAATAATATATGTTTCATTATCCTGTACACAATAAGTCTAGAGCCCCTGTGGCTACATGTTGAAAAAAAAAATGAAATAAAACTTAATGTAACTTTGATTAAAGTTATACCTAAATTCCACTTGAAAGTAGCTGTGTGTAGAAACAAGGGTAATGATCATCAAGATGGAGCTCACTACAAATACACGTCTTGTCTGTCTCTAGTCTCTATATCATCTTTTTTTTACTTTCATAGCAGCCCTTGGTATTCACTTGAATTACGCAAGACCAAATCGTGGTTTCGTCAGAAACTCTCCAGCCTGGATTGGACTAGGATGTAGTTATCTTCAAATAGGAAGAAACAGAGGAAATTTAACAAAACAATTTACAAAAGCGTTGCTAGGTTTGGTGTCACCCACTGAGGTACGCACCCCTGTAGAGACGCCACTGTAAACAAACACTAGAACAACTGAAGCTTAAAAATATATGCTCAATGATTGAGTTTTTACTGCGTTTCTAGTAATAAGATTTCATGTCATGCACAGGATGTCAGTCATTTCATGACTTCACATGATGTCAGTCATTTCATGACTTCACATGATGCAAGTCATTTCATGGCTGTCACAGGAAGTCAGTAATGTCATGTTAGTCACAGGATGTCATTCATTTCATGTCAGTCACAGGAAGTCAGCCATTTCATGTCAGTCACAGGATGTCAGTAATGTCATGTTAGTCACAGGATGTCATTCATTTCATGTCAGTCACAAGATGTCAGTCATTTCATGTCAGTCACAGGATGTCAGTCATTTCATGTCAGTCACAGGAAGTCAGTAATTTCATGACTTCGCAGGATGCAAGTCATTTCATAGCTGTCCTTTCATGTCTGTCATTTCATGTATGTCACAGGATGACAGTAATTTCATGTCTGTCACAGGAAGTCAGTAATTTCGTGTCAGGCATTTCCTGTCAGTCATTTCAAGTCAGTCACAGGAAATCAGTAATTTCCTGTCAGTCACAGGATGTCAATCATTTCATGTCAGTCACATAATGTCAGTCATTTCAAGTCAGTCACAGGATGTCAGTCATTTCGTGTCAGTCTTGTCAACCACAGGACGTCAGTCATTTCATGTCAATTACAGAATGTCAGTCATTTTATGTCTGTCTCAGGATGTCACTCACCTCATGTTAGATACAAGATGTCAATAACTTATCAAGATGTCAGTAGAATATGTCACACAATGTCAGATTTTGATGCGTCATTTCATTTAAATCAATTGATGTCATTTATTCTACTTCAAATATTTGTGTTTTAATAAACATTAGCTTTCTGTTTGTCTTAGCGTTTCATCGTGGCTGTGTACTTTGTTCAGTCATAAAACAGTGACACCATTCTCGTGACATCTTGACATCATTCTCGTGACATCTTGACATCATTCTCGTGACATCTACTTGTCTTCAGCATCGGTTTGACTTATGTATTATTCTAAGTCTATACAGTATGTAGGCCTACAGTGGTCACTGATAGCTTACTGTATACCATGACCTCGCACTAACTGAACTTCCTACTTTGGCACCCTCTTTGACCTCCATCCCCGTCCCCCAGTGGCCATGGTATGCCTTTGGAATTGTGCCTGTCAATCAAAGTTACCTATCAGTCAACGCTGATAAAGAAAAACACTTCACATATATCTTTCAAAAGGTGTGTATAGGTCAGTGCAGCAGCACAAGACGGAAATGGTGGGGAACAAAACTCCTCTTCACCTATTTCATTCACATTTTTTTTGTATCAATTGCAAAGGGGGAAAAATACCGAACAAAAAAAAAATCAATTTAATTGTTCAATTTATGGGACAAATCAGATTAACTTGAAAGGCGGTTTTGAAAGTAAATTTTGTTAGCCAAATGGAAAGGTCAAAGAAGCCCACTTGATCATAATGGGAATGTCTTCGATTCCGAAAAATAAGGATGAGCGCTGTGTTTCACATGACCTGCATATTTTTCAGCATCTCGTGCAGACCAAGACGTCAGTTAGTATCTGAAGAAATAAGAAATAATAATTAGTAATTAGTGGTAAATCACGTGAATGCCAAGTCTCGATAATAGTTCTGGGATAAAATCTGAATATTAAGACCTTTTTAATATACCAGATAACCAGAGGTCCAAAATACAGAGATTTTCTTAGTATATCAGCATACAAAGACCTTTTGAATAAATCAGACAAGAGTTGGCTACAATTTCTTAAGAAAAGTTAGAAAAGTGTAGACCGCGAAGAAACAGATGAATACTTTCTCATCGGAGAGTGGCCTTACGGTAATACAAAGTTAAATGGGGTGCACTTGGTTTTGTCAGAGGAGCAAAAACACTCAAAACTTTTGAAGATATGCAATTAATTTAATTCGCACAATAAATTTTTAAAGATAATTATAATGTTATTGACAAACTGTTTTATGAAGGATCCACTATCAATTAAACAAAATAGGCCTACATGCAACATATTGATTTAAATCCCCAGGTGATTGATTGATACAAAAAATATTTTAAAGTGTGAAGTCAAACTTGGGTTATTATATTACTTTTAAACTCTTTGTAGATTTCTTAGTGTTGATAGATTCCTGATTGTAGATAGATTCCTGTGTGTGTGTGGTCAGATTCATGTGTGTGGGTAAATTTTTTAGTGTGGGTAGATTTCTGTGTGTTGGTAAATTATTGAGTGTGGGTAGATTCATGTGTGTGGGTAGATTCCTGTGTGTGGGTAAATTCTTGAGTGTGGGTAGATTCCTGTGTGTGGGTAGATTCATTTGTGTGGGTAGATTTCTGTGTGTGGGTAAATTCTTGAGTGTGGGTAGATTCCTGTGTGTGGGTAGATTCATGTGTGTGGGTAGATTCCTGTGTGTGGGTAAATTCTTAGTGTGGGTAGATTCCTGTGTGTGGGTAGATTCATGTGTGTGGGTAGATTCCTGTGTGTGGGTAAATTCTTAGTGTGGGTAGATTCCTGTGTGTGGGTAGATTCATGTGTGTGGATAAATAATCGAGTGTGAGTAGATTCCTGTGTGTGGGTAGATTCCTGTGCGTGTGTAGATTCATGTTTGTGGGTATATTCCTGTGTGTGGGTAAATTCTTGAGTGTGGGTAGATTCATGTGTGTGGGTAGATTCATGTGTGTAGGTAAATTATCGAGTGTGAATAGATTCCTGTGTGTGGGTAGATTCCTGTGTGTGGGTAGAATCATGTTTGTGGGTAGATTCCTGTGTGTGGGTAAATTCTTGAGTGTGGGTAGATTCCTGTGTGTGGGTAAGTTCCCGTGCATAGGTCCGTGTTGGTAGATCAATGTGTGTAGGCTTTTGTGGGAAGCCGATAGGACGAATAAATGCTCTTTCTTTGTGCCATGTGATGATTAGAGCATGAGCATGAAACAGGTTGCCATTATCAGCCAGGAAAACCAATGACTAAGTAGAACTTGTCTTTAATTCACATGCACCCCTCGATAAACACATGGATACACCTAGGACGTAATTATCTTCTTCTTTAAAGTGACGTCTGCAATGTATAAGATGAAGTACAGACTAGACCTGTATCTAGGTCTCATTCAACCAAACCATAACGTTCAAAGTAGCTTTCATTTGTTTGATTGTTTAATGCAAACAATAGCCACAAGTTTTGTTTGTAGTGCTAACATTAGGCCGGAACTCTTGTGACCACAATTGTTGACACCATATTTACATCAATCTAGTCTCTACTTCAATTGTAAATTATTGACTAATGTCAACAAAACAGTTTGTCATTTATCTCCTAGCACTCCCGCCATGTTGAGTCCACGTACTTAGCACCTACTGGCACGTGTAAACAATGCTACACACACACTTTAACAGGCACACACAGAGACGCACTGCCAACCAAACACACACATGCTGTCACGCAAACACATTTTTTTTTTCCGTGAGAAAACAAATCATACGGATGACTCATCTATCGTCTGTCAATACCTGCACGATTGTCTTCCATCTTGCCGACATGTCATGGCCTATACATTTTATAATCTGAAGTTTGTAGAGAGAATCAAAGCTTTTGCCATACCCGATATTTCTCTTGTTTTGATTTATGAAGCAGTAACTCCAATATGATTGTAAATATCAATACAAACAAAACAACAACAGACACACATTAAATCACACACACACACAATCGCAACAAAGAGATATAAACAATGAGCGAGGTCAGACCGGCTATTTTTAGCACAATCGATCAGAACGCGGGAATTTATCTCCGGCGTGTAATCTCTTAGATTCAATTCAAGAGTATAGCGATGTTCGCATGAGTGGTTGGACTCCTTTAGCCTCCTTTCGTACTGCGCGTGACGCTTGGGAGAAGGTCCTTGCACGATGCGGGATGTGACCCGGCAGCCTACTCACAGCTGCAACGTTGCAGGCATTATGATAATATATTATCCTTGAAGGTGAGTCGTGGGACGCCAAGTGTTTTACAGTCACGCCCTGGTCGGTTTAGGCTCCTTCAAAACTGATCAAACATACAATGATAGGGTTTTGAAAAGAAACGCAGCTTTGACAAGCAATAAAATTCGTTTTTGTTAAATGACAAAAGTGATCAAATCAAACATAAGCATTTTATTTGTTGTCTACTAAGTAGGATAAAATCATAACAACAACATAATAAATCTAAAACTAGGACAGACAATGACAAGTTTATGCTTGGGATGCGGTCCGCCCTAAAGATGTGTGAAATTTATAATTGCATTGCAAGGAAATCGCAGTATCTAACTATCTATCTATCTATCTATCTATCTATCGACCCGTCCTTTTATCTATCTATCTATCTATCTATCTATCTATCTATCTATCTATCTATCTATCTATCTATCCATCCGTCCTTCTATCTATCTATGTATCTATCTATCTATCTATCCATCCGTCCTTCTATCTATCTATCTATCTATCTATCCATTTATCTATCCACCTATCTATATCTATTGATCTATCTATCTAACTATCCATTTATCTATCTATCCATTTATCTATCTATCTATCCATTTATCTATCTATCTAAATATCCATTTATCTATGTATCTATCTATCTATATCGTAATCGTATGTTTTATCTTTAAAAAAACAGTGGTTGGGGGGGAGGAGAAATGCATACCATTAGATGTGTTCTACACAGTTGGCGATTCACCTCAAGTTCTGAGACGTAGGCGAAAAATCATTGCATCTTTTAATCAATGGGTTGAAGTGACCTGTCAGTTTACAGGCTGAAGTCTGAGTTCAGGAGCATGCAAGACGTGTTATACAATTATGCTATTATATTTGTTTGTACATGTACTATGGAAGTCTACTGAGTAGCACATAGGTCAATACACTGATAAATACTACAACACTATTCTTTAGTCTGTTTGGTACATTGCTCTTAACAAGCTGACATATTTACAAATATAAATTCAGAATTACTTGTAACATAGAAAAGTCTGGCTAGAAAATCTGTGAGCTTAACGAAAGCCGGAAGTCGCATCCGTCAATCATATCCGGTGAACGTTTGTTTTTTGATGTCAAGTTCGTGTACTTATGATTTTCTAGCGAGTCGATAATTAAAAACTTGGATCTATGTCTTCGTGTCTAGACCACATCGATGTGCTTTTGTCATCGTTACAATACAATACTACAGCACGAGATCACGAGAGGAAACTAAGTCAGCAGCATTTCTGTCGTACAAGTCAAACATTTCTTTCAAACTCAGTCCCTGGCAGCTAAATTAGCAATCAAATGTTTTGCAGACTATTCCATACTTAGTGGGCGGAAGGGGGAGTGATGTCCGAGTGATCTCGGTGATGACTGGAGCATTGGTATTTTAGGACCCTCCTGGGTCCACCCAACTCCAATGGGTACCTGACAATAGTTGGAGAAGGCGGCGGATCATTGTGCTGACCACATGACCACCTCGTTAACCGTAGGGCAAAGAAACGGATGACCTTTACATCAACTGCCCTGATCGAAAGGTCTGAAAGGGTTGCTTTACTTTACCATACCGAGCTACCTAAACATAATGAGAAAAAACAACAACAACAACAAAACCCTACAAAAACCAAACAAGAAAAACATACAAAATACATGTTTTAAAAAACACTACCTCCTTTATACAACTTATAGGGTGTCCATGTTTCTCTTAATAACTAATGAATGTTGGATTAAAAAAACAATGGAACTTTCTAGAACCCACCCCCTCCCCCCTTCTCCCCGAGAAAGAATCCTGGTTAAGCGAGTGTATAGAACTAGTACACTTTATAGTATTCCAATGATAGGCCTTTAAATTTAGACTTAAATGCGCGTAATTGTCCAGAGCATTACTTTATTAAATTCTTAAATCAATAAAGCCTTACGTTTGGACATACCAAACGCTACTGTCCTTTCAAGAACGCGTCGTTAGTCCTTTCAAAACCGATGTTTGGATCTAGATCTAGGTCTAATTCTCTAGCCTATTGTAAATTTATTTCTTTTTCTACTTTGAAAAAGTATAACGGTCAAGCTAAATTTTCCCCTATGTGGCCAACGAGCTAGTAATTATTTTCTCAGCGATATGCATCAACTGTTAAATATTGAGGAAAATCATTAGAGCCGTTTTTGAGATTATTGTCATATTCCATTCTCCGCCCACCCACTGTCCATGAAGTTCTAATTTGAATAAAGGTATGGTAAAAATGCATGAATGTGGCAGTTTTTCCCTTTCAAGATCGTGTTTTCCGAAACTCTTGCATATATTCGTTAATGTTTGTTTGTCCTCAAACGAATTCCGGATTTGGTTTTTCATTCCTAATAAAATAAAATTTAACACAGTTCTTACTGTTTCTTTTTAAGTTTATTGAATTTATGTGCATGACTTGATTTGAAATGCCCACAAAAAGATCCAACAACTACCTCCAGAGAAACTCGAAGCCCAGGCTAAGAATCATTGATCTCAGTCCCTAGCTAGATGTTAGTAGCTAGGTAAATAGTGAAAACTTATATATCATTCAATGTCTTCTTGCCAATCTATACTTTCGATTTCTGAAAAATATTGTAATTTTAAAGTTCCGTATATTGCTTCATAATTAATTGAATCAATGAATTAATGAATAATTAATTTAAAAGTTAGAGATCATTTTTTTTTAGATATTTTTTTGTCCTTAAATACCTCGCAATACTTCACACTCCTGACACATTAGTCAAAATGACTTATCACCATTTAGAGTTTTATTTTACTGGGAAAATCTCTACTTGTCTCAGATTTCTTGAGTTCTCTCACTCTGCGCCAGTCGTTGCCGGTAGTGAAGCGGCGCCAACTTACTTCTGTTTACCTGACTGACAGTGCGACGGATATCATCGCTGACACGGGCAGGTGTCAGTTTACAAGGTCAAATATTTACTATCAATGATAAGTTACTTTATGCTATATCTGGATCTGGCCTGACATCTCAGGTCGTCTTTGTAGGCCTCCACAGTAGTTAGTAACAAGCTGTAACATACAGTCGTTCACTGTCAACAGGAGCTGATACATGGGCGGAGACTGGGTTTTACAGCAACCTTCCCGAGATCAAGCAAATCAATATTTTATATCAACACTGAAATGCGGCTTTCACCAAGTAATTAAAAAAACAACAACTTAAAGAATCTCTTTGCATTTGAAATATTGTCTAATCTGGACGCTGCTTCCACGGTTCTGTAAAATTAAATGTCTCATTATTGTTCAAATCTAAATATTTATAATTCTTTACTAGCCGGATACAACCCGCGCCCGTGGGCCTAAGTGTATAACTTATCTGGTGAATTTGATTGATGTCAAACACAGAGAGATGTTCCTTAACACTTTTTAATTTTCCTACGAAAAGGAAAGTTGACTTTAAAAATGGGGTTACCTGTTTAGCCGACATATTCATATCTAATATAAAAAAACAACAAGATTACAAAGACAGTTTGTGTGGAAACACAAACTCAAAATCGGCCCCCGAAGTGGTCCACCCAGGCAGGCTTCAATATTTTCAGAAAGAACATCCAAATGAAATTATATCAAAAACAAATGAGAGATAAGAATGGAGAAAGAAGGTTGACAGATCTGGTGTAGTGCCCCAACGGTACAGCAGATCAAAGGATAGGTGCAAGTGAATGTAAATTAAGATGTGAACATTGCCTAACTAGTTCCCCTTTCAGACCTTGTGGTCTATAGGGCAGATGATGTAAAGTTCATCTGTTTTTTAGGCCTACGGTTAACAAGGGTGTCATGTAGCCAGCACAACGACCAACCGCCTTTACTTTTCCCCAACTAATATCAGGTACCCATTGGAGCTAGGTGGACTTAGAGGCGCCTAAGGATTCCGAAGTTGAAAATCCCAGTCTCCACCAGGATTCGAACCCGGGGCCCCCGGTTCGGAAGCCAAACACTTTACCGCTCAGCTACCGCGCCTCTCCCGGCCTAACTGAAGTCTTATAATTGATGTAATCGTTTTGAAAATGCTCAATCTTATATATGTCACCACGTGTTTCAGCATCAAAAATAATGAAAATTAAGTTTACAAGATTACTATTCGTCTCAAATTAGGTCTAACTTATATTGCATACTAAATAGCTTTTTTCTCTTTAACAAACTGCTTGCATAACTGATTTTAAAAATTAGATTTTTCGCTTTCAGAAAAAAAAATAGCCGTTGCATCAGAACTTTGAATGGTCTAAAATATTGTGATGTCGGATTTTCAATATCTTTTCTAGTTTACGAGATCTAAACGGGACGGACGGACAGACAGACAGACATTTCGCACAAAACTAATTGCGTCTTTTCCCCTTTCGGGGGCCGCTAAAAAAACTCAATGAAAATGGGTTTTCCCGATTTGTTCAAAAGTTTCGTTTTTCCGTAGAGATAGATTTAAATTTAGGTAATTTTTAAAATTATTTTTTGGTCCCTCTGGTTGTAGGAAAGACATTCAATTTTCACTACCGGCTACGATCTCCGCCGTGATCTAAGTAACATTCATGCCAATAACGAGGTCCCATTAGTAGCACAACATACTCTGATTGTAGTCCTAGCTTCCAAATCTCAGCAGATCTATGCCTCAAGTCTCCGTATTCCAAGTGTCGTTACTTCATTCTCGGCTGCTTGTTTTCCTTATTTCTTTTTACAAAGCTTATATCAACTTACGCTGTCTGTCTGTCTGGTTAAAAGTTTATACACATTATTTCTCCCACACCCAATCTCGCACCAAGCTGAAAATGTGCACACTTATTTCTTTGACCTGAGAACACAAGAATCTGTGTTTGTGCTTTGGTAATTAATTATTTTGTTTGCTATTTCGAACAAGCGAAAGAAATGGTACTTCACTGAAGTTATGGTATAAGCTGAATTAGTCACCTTTAAAGGTCGCCGCTTTAAAGTAAGTTTGAAACAAACAATACGTATCTATACAATCTTTTATAGTCATAAGCACCTCACTAGCAGAGTTGTTGTATGTTGGCTTGAGGAGGTGTTAGCCATGAGTTCGAATTCATGTCCTCTCCCCCCCCCCTTTTTTGTGTAAATGCTTTTAAAAACCACTAACGGTAACATCCACCCAGATCTCCCTTTCTTTCTCCTCTACCCCCTTCCCAACTGGTCCAGACAAGTGATAGGATCAGAGCGTAGTGAGAAAGTGATAGGATCAGAGCGTAGTGAGAAAGTGATAGGATCAGAGCGTAGTGAGAAAGTGATAGGATCAGAGCGTAGTGAGACAAGTGATAGGATCAGAGCGTAGTGAGAAAGTGATAGGATCAGAGCGTAGTGAGACAAGTGATAAGATCAGAGCGTAGTGAGAAAGTGATAGGATCAGAGCGTAGTGAGAAAGTGATAGGATCAGAGCGTAGTGAGAAAGTGATAGGATCAGAGCGTACTGAGAAAGTGATAGAATCAGAGCGTAGTGAGACAAGTGATAGGATCAGAGCGTAGTAAGAAAGTGATAGGATCAGAGCGTAGTGAGACAAGTGATAGGATCAGAGCGTAGTGAGACAAGTGATAGGATCAGAGCGTAGTGAAAAAGTGATAGGATCAGAGCGTAGTGAGACAAGTGATAGGATCAGAGCGTAGTGAGACAAGTGATAGGATCAGAGCGTAGTGAGAAAGTGATAGGATCAGAGCGTAGTGAGACAAGTGATAGGATCAGAGCGTAGTGAGAAAGTGATAGGATCAGAGCGTAGTGAGACAAGTGATAGGATCAGAGCGTAGTGAGACAAGTGATAGGATCAGAGCGTAGTGAGACAAGTGATAGGATCAGAGAGTAGTGAGAAAGTGATAGGATCAGAGCGTAGTGAGACAAGTGATAGGATCAGAGCGTAGTGAGAAAGTGATAGGATCAGAGTGTAGTGAGAAAGTGATAGGATCAGAGTGTAGTGAGAAAGTGATAGGATCAGAGCGTAGTGAGAAAGTGATAGGATCAGAGCGTAGTGAGAAAGTGATAGGATCAGAGCGTAGTGAGAAAGTGATAGGATCAGAGCGTAGTGAGAAAGTGATAGGATCAGAGTGTAGTGAGAAAGTGATAGGATCAGAGTGTAGTGAGAAAGTGATAGGATCAGAGCGTAGTGAGAAAGTGATAGGATCAGAGCGTAGTGAGAAAGTGATAGGATCAGAGCGTAGTGAGAAAGTGATAGGATCAGAGCGTAGTGAAAAAGTGATAGGATCAGAGCGTAGTGAGAAAGTGATAGGATCAGAGCGTAGTGAGACAAGTGATAGGATCAGAGCGTAGTGAGAAAGTGATAGGATCAGAGCGTAGTGAAAAAGTGATAGGATCAGAGCGTAGTGAGAAAGTGATAGGATCAGAGCGTAGTGAGACAAGTGATAGGATCAGAGCGTAGTGAGAAAGTGATAGGATCAGAGCGTAGTGAGACAAGTGATAAGATCAGAGCGTAGTGAGAAAGTGATAGGATCAGAGCGTAGGGAGAAAGTGATAGGATCAGAGCGTAGTGAGAAAGTGATAGGATCAGAGCGTAGTGAGAAAGTGATAGGATCAGAGCGTAGTGAGACAAGTGATATAATCAGAGCGTAGTGAGACAAGTGATAGGATCAGAGCGTAGTGAGAAAGTGATAGGATCAGAGCGTAGTGAGACAAGTGATAGGATCAGAGCGTAGTGAGAAAGTGATAGGATCAGAGCGTAGTGAGACAAGTGATAGGATCAGAGCGTAGTGAGAAAGTGATAGGATCAGAGCGTAGTGAGACAAGTGATAGGATCAGAGCGTAGTGAGAAAGTGATAGGATCAGAGCGTAGTGAGACAAGTGATAGGATCAGAGCGTAGTGAGACAAGTGATAGGATCAGAGCGTAGTGAGACAAGTGATAGGATCAGAGCGTAGTGAGAAAGTGATAGGATCAGAGCGTAGTGAGACAAGTGATAGGATCAGAGCGTAGTGAGAAAGTGATAGGATCAGAGCGTAGTGAGAAAGTGATAGGATCAGAGCGTAGTGAGAAAGTGATAGGATCAGAGCGTAGTGAGAAAGTGATAGGATCAGAGCGTAGTGAGAAAGTGATAGGATCAGAGCGTAGTGAGAAAGTGATAGGATCAGAGCGTAGTGAGAAAGTGATAGGATCAGAGCGTAGTGAGAAAGTGATAGGATCAGAGCGTAGTGAGAAAGTGATAGGATCAGAGCGTAGTGAGAAAGTGATAGGATCAGAGCGTAGTGAGAAAGTGATAGGATCAGAGCGTAGTGAGAAAGTGATAGGATCAGAGCGTAGTGAGAAAGTGATAGGATCAGAGCGTAGTGAGAAAGTGATAGGATCAGAGCGTAGTGAGAAAGTGATAGGATCAGAGCGTAGTGAGAAAGTGATAGGATCAGAGCGTAGTGAGAAAGTGATAGGATCAGAGTGTAGTGAGAAAGTGATAGGATCAGAGCGTAGTGAGAAACCAAAGAGAATGAAATTGCGCTAAAACAAAAACTATTGGTAAAATATTTCAAATCGCACAGATTTATTGATGTTGGTCTAAAATTTAAATCCATGACCGATCCAAACTAAGTGATACAATTACACTTCATATACATTTTTTGTTATTTAATCTTTCTCTCCTAATTGACGCTGCCAACGTTGATTTGACTCCCATTCAACTCAATGGATTTTTGGATTTATAAACTCTAATTTGTGTTGTGTACAAATAGCGCGCATTCTCTCCTATAAGTCAATACCAAATAGAACATTTTCTGGTGACAAACAAAAAAGTGATTAAAATGTCATCAGAACAGGATAGAAGTGAAATACACATGAGCAAAACGAATAATACCATCGAACGTGAACAATCATTACGGAGAGAAAGAGTTAAGTCTTGTTTGGATCTTCTATTGTCTTCTTATTATAACAACAGTTGAAACATTATTTCGTATTTCAAATGTCTTGTACATCTTAGCTGGGTGTTCAAATGTCTTGTACATCACAGCTGGGTGTTCAAATGACTTATACATCACAGCTGGGTGTTCAAATGTCTTATACATCACAGCTGGGTGTTCAAATGTCTTGTACATCACAGCTGGGTGTTCAAATGTCTTGTAAATCTTAGCTGGGTGTTCAAATGTCTTGTACATCACAGCTGGGTGTTCAAATGTCTTGTAAATCTTAGCTGGGTGTTGAAATGTCTTGTACATCACAGCTGGGTGTTCAAATGTCTTGTAAATCTTAGCTGGGTGTTGAAATGTCTTGTACATCACAGCTGGGTGTTCAAATGTCTTGTACATCTCAGCTGGGTGTTCAAATGTCTTGTACATCACATCTCGTGTTCAAATGACATGTAAATCTCCACTGGGGTGTTCAAATATATCATGATGAAACGAAGTGCAATTTAATTTCACCACAAAAAATCTCTGACTCTTGCTTGGCTGGCTCATTTCTTTGGCTTTTTTGTTTCTTCTCTCTCTTGTTCACACACATACACATGGAGACAGAGAGAGATAGAGAGACAGAGAGAGAGAGAGTCTCCAGTTCATTGTATTTACAAGCTTAAACACTACAAAACACCTCACATCTCACCTAACAACACACTTCTCAATGTACATCTAAATGTGAAGCTTGAAATAGTGCAAACCTTTAAATACCTTGGTACTATCCTAGACTAAATTTTACTGCAAATACTGATTATATCAGCAAAAAAGGGAGCAAAGATTACGATTACTAAGAAAACTGTCCTCGTTTAATGTTAGTGAAAAGGCCTTGGCTATGTTTTATCACGCTCACATCTGCAATATTTTAAGTTTCAATATCACTGCCTGGTATGGCAATCTGAGCATTAAAAATAAAAATAAACTTTATAGAATCCTAAATGCTGCTGCTGGCAAAAAACAAACCCCATTTGGGCAGTTGTTTGAGACAAACATCTAGAAAAAAGCAAACAAGATCCTCGAAATAAAGAATCACCCTTTGTGTCAGGATTTTGTGATTTTACCATCACAAAAGAGATACAAGACACCGATAGCAAAGACAAACAGACACAAACACTCTTTTGTTCCCCTGGCAATCAAATCATTAACTAAGAACAATCTGGTATAAACTTTGTCACATGTAGTTTATGATTGAGTCTGGTGTGAATGTACACTTTGGTTTCTTATAGTTATAATGTTTTTTGTTTGGTGTAATGCACAAATTGTAAGACAAATTTCCATACGGACAATAAAGATGATTATGATGATTATGATGATTATGATGATTATGATGATTATGATGATTATGATGATTATGATGATTATTTCACTACTACCACAGTAGTCAATCTAGTCCTACAAATAGTTTGCCTTTTCAGCACTCCTAGGTTTGTTTAAAATGTTTTCCCCCGCGACCTTTGACCTCAAATTCTTTGCTAGCACACGGTACAGTGGGATGGAGGTAACAATAGGGGGATGTGAATTATTCCACTGTCGTCTCCAGGGGTGTAACAACGTCTCTGCCAAGGTGGAGGTGAATGTCAGACATTCCTGACGTCTCACTTTTCATTCATGTCGGTCACTACCCCCTCCCACCTTTCTTCCCTTATGTCCCCGGCTCGTAGAGGATTGCAATCCCATGGTCATGTGTTTAGATCACATCATGGGTGTCTCCTCCAGGCGGGGTTCTCTTGTGTTTGAAGGGAGCTCGTCTGTCGGTCTTAGTTTACTTTCTCGTGCCTGAAGAAAATGAGTTCTTCATCTACCGCAGCGGCTGCCCTTCACCAGCCCACGCATACTCCATTCACTAGCCTCGTTTATTCTACGAATTCCGATGATGTAGAAGTAGACAAGATGGTGGAGATTATAATGAAAAGAACTTTTAGAGGACAAGAGAGTTATTAATTAATGACGAGAAGTTTCCTTAAAATTAACATGTTCATAAATCCATTATTTTCATTCATACGTTTATCTTGTAGAATTTTTTTTATTGGACAATTTCACCCTAAAAGTTAATTGCTCGTTGTTTACTCTTTAGTTTTTAAGGTCCCGTTGACCTTTTAAAAATCAAATTCAGTTTAAAAAACATAAAAGACAAAACCATATGAAGAAATGTGGTGGCGATATAATTAAGCCTAAATAAAAACTAAGAAAATGAAATGAGAAAGATCAGGAGAGATTTGGACATAAAAAGATCATCGAAACAAGGTCAAGGACGCCATATTCAAAGATCTTGCCAAATAAAGTCTACACATTACTTTGTGAGAAAAAGCTTAACATTTGGATTCTACAATGCTGAACAATGCAAACAAAATTATTTAAACTTCAATTCTAAAATTTAACGTTCTTAAAAAAACTTCGCTGATCGATACCTCTATATTGTGTACATCAAAAAGTTTGCTATTTAAGGATTAGCCTCCATGTCTGAAAATCTCATTTAAAAAAAACAATACGTTTATATTCTCTCTCTCTCTCTCTCTTAAAATACAAAGTCAATACAAAATCAATCGATAAATTAACATAATCTTATTGCATATTTTGTAAGTGTTTAGCTTTAGTGTCCAGGTTTTTAGCAGGTATTGTGTTCGAACTCAAATGTGTTTCACCGTCCCCCCAGGACATATAGATTTACACCAATATTAATCCAAACACATCTCACGGAGTAGACATATATACAGTCTTTGCAGACACCGAGACTCATAAATCATAACTATATTTGTTTGGAGAGTAGAGCATCTGATTCTGCAGGCACGCGCTTAGATTTTGTATTTCTGAGCCCTGGAGGTCAAGGATAAGCCGTGGAGGTCAAGGATAAAGGTAAACCTGAGTCGATTGTGTAAAAAAAAACTATTTCCAGCTTGTTGGAACAGATTTTTTGCAAGCTATAAGAAACGCAATACACAAATGTAAAGATGATATCTCCCAGCGCTATTTCTTTTATTAACAGTCAGGAAACAACGCGTTATGAAAATGTATGACAGGTCAAGGACGAATCTGGGATTAAAAAAAACAACCTCAAGACCCCAGTGTTTTCCAAATTGTGTTCCCTGGAATCCTAGTTTTGTTTTCCGCGATGTCTGAATAGGTGTTCTACGAACTACTGGAATAATTAACTAGTCGGCCACCACGTACATTAATCTCTCTAAAAATTAAGCAAAGTGTTCCGCTCGGGGGCGGCCTTAGCAGTGCGCAATGTGCGGGGCCCTTAGCCGTAAGGGTAGACTATATATACCGTGCCACTGTGCCACATCACGCTAACCGTCTAACCCGTCTCTAACGCTGTAACAATAACAATACAGTATGCCCGCCTCTAACGCTGCTGTGGGCCTTGTTTTTTGCTACAAAACATAGAACATGACGTAGGTACTATTGTCCGCTGAAGTACATAATATACTGTATTGTCATTGCTCTGCATTAACAGAAGCAAATATAAAAGAAAACACTCACGCACTATTATGTCTCCTCTCACACTCTGAAAATTGAAGCCGTTCTATAAGAACAAAGAAGAGCTACAGTGGTCTCTACACTTTCACAGACCCGAATTTTGCAGAAGGGCTATACCACTGGTTTAAACAAAAAATTAATTTAAAAAAATACTCCCGCGTTTTTTTTTTGTTTTTTTTTTAACCACGGTGGCACGGGTTTTCTTACGGCCGCATAATATCCATGCACAGTAGCCTAATGGGGAAAAAAAACACTAAAACCTCATTGCAAAATTCTGGAAGCTGATTGGCCGAAAAAGCTGTAGGCCTACAATGCACATCAACTGGTACAATACAGGCTAGGTTACAGTAAGAAATAAGGAATCCCTCTCATACATCCGCAACCCTTTTTGTTTCATTGCAGACTAAATTAATAGTATATTCAATGTATACGTACCAATTCTTTTTATACTGTTATGCGACATAACAATGGTGAATGACACTTTTAAAAAATTACGAAACATTAAATGAGTTTTTAAAAGGAACAGGGTGTACAAGTTATTAAAGAAATGGGAAATGGTTATCTAGAGGTTTTAAGTGTTTGGGGATGTCACGTGATCCTATTCATATCCGAAAACAGTGTATGTAGGCCTATATGAAATTAAATACCGCGAAAATCTGAACTTCGCGTGCGATCTTAGAACGTATCACCATCGAAAGTCAAGAAAACACTGTAGATTTGTTCATTTTCATTTTTAAAAAAAATCAATTTTTCAAAAGTTGCATTGATGTTACTACAAATGTTATAAATGATTCTTTCAAATATAATTTTCATACTTCAAAGAGTGGTTCAAACTTTATCACCACGCATTGTCCTAATAAAATCTGTTTGGACGTAGATGTTTAAATACGAAATAAACGATTTGGATTGGTTCCTTCCACCTACGTGTTTTTATTGAGGCCAAGCTGAACTGTTAAACGATGATAGCCTCTTAGAATCGGCATTAGATGCTGTTTTTACCAAAATTGAACGGTATTTTGAAGCCAAAAACGTATGTTAAGAGCCTAAATAATTCCTCATCCCATATGCTAGGACAAATTTGTACAAATGCTCCTTCTTCCCTAGTGCTATTAGAGCATGGAATGGGTTGCCTGAGCTAGCCAGGAAAACCATTGACTTGGAAGAATTTAAGTTATTGGTTAATATTGTTATAAACCTGGTGGTGGCACAGATGGGGGTAGTGGTGTGAGTGTAGTCAGCCGACGCCAATCGCCCCAGGCCAGCGCTAGACGAGCGGTCAACCATGACGAGTTACGACGGGTCAGCCGAGTCAGGTGTCAACAGGACGGTTCGGGAAGGATTGCCGTCGTCAACAGAGCTCAGGGGCGTCGCGAGAGATGTAGTCATGTGACGAAGCTAGAAACGTCGAGCGATGTTCCGTCCGGTTCTAGAAGGCCAGTAGGGACCCTATATAAAGAGCGGAGGTGTCCAGTCAAGACGGTTCAGAGCCCGGTTCACTACAGTCCGCTCGACTACAGCACAGTTCAGCGGTGTGGTTCTGTACGGAGCATTACGACAGTTCAGTGCGGAGTACTGTCAAGTACAGTTGAGACGACTGGCGTCTTGATCTTGGTCTGTGATCGAGTCCGACAAAACGAGCCTCGTGTGTGAAGTCAGTCCTGAACTGTTGAACCCAGTGCAAGCCCGGAACGAGACGGAGAGGCCAGTGCAAGAGTTGATACGGCGGTACGGTGTTATCGGAGAGATATTTGTACAGTGTACGTGTTGCCAATTGTACAGTATTGGCTGTTATTTATTCAACTATTAAAGTGTTACGTTACTCTGGAGCCCTGAGTTGTCAAGTTCTTTACGTTGATGGTGTATGGTGCAGTTTGCAGAGAGCCTGGATAGTGAGATTCGTAACAATATGCATGACTGAATGCATGACGCGTAGGACGTAATCATCTTCTTTTTTTGAAGTAACGTCTGTATTATATAAGATAAGATAAATGGTAATTGGTATCATAAAAATACTGGGAAAATATTGAGTAAAAAGTCCTAGTTTATGAGAACTGATTTGGTTTTCGAAGTTGGTGACAATAAAATCTCTGATCACGGGGCTCCCCCTCAGGAGCGGTGCCTGGGGCGGTTGCCCCACTTGCCACCCCCTTAGGCCGCTACTGGTTCCGCTAAATACTCAGAATGTGCGAAGCGTTGCTATAGAGAAAAAGTTTAGGAAACACTGATTTAGACAATCAGGCTGTTCTGGTTCCTGAGCATCTCACTCTGATGTAGTGGTGGCTACTACTTATGAGGATCTTACACTTTAGTACTGCTACATGTACACTGATAAAAAAAAGTACGCTTTATGCAGACTAGACAAAGTTTGAAGCATGCTGCTAAAATCTTGCCATTCTTAAAAGCCATGAAATGATACAAGTAGGCTAGGCAGTAATAGTAATCTCATAAGGCTTGAATGGACCTCATTCACCAATAGAAAACAAACAACATTTAGTCACGTGATCTTATTGATAAAACAATGAAAAAAAACTGTCACGTGACAACCATCATGAATTAAACATGAGATCGTAAAATATATAGAAGAGATAAAGCACCACGTGGCTAAATGTTGTTTGTTTACGATTGGTGAATGAGGTCCATTGTGTTAAAAGAAAGCCAACATTAGAAGCTGGCCTAATTAAATATCTTTAGGCTACTATCCTTGTGTGCCGTGTAAGTGAAGATTTGTTACGCTTGAGTGACTCCGACTCCGGGCGGACTGGATATATGGGCCCGGTGGGCCGGTGCCCAAATTGGCTGTGGCTGGTATGGCCAACAAAAGGGCCGTATGGATATCCCTATGACAAGTATGAAATTGTTCAAGGTTTTATAATATTCTTTTATAAAAGTGACTCTCTGAGCGTCGTGTTAAGAAAAATATTTGACAGAATTTACTCGATGTGATGTAATGGTCTACATCCGTAGATAGTAGACCCCTACTACTCTTTGGCTTCATCCTATACTTAGCGATTGTTGTTGTTGTTGTTGTTGTTGTTGTTGTTGTTGTCGTTGTTGTTGTTGTTGTTGTTGTTGTTGTCGTTGTTGTCGTTGTTGTTGTTGTCGTTGTTGTTGTTGTTGTTGTCGTTGTTGTTGTTGTCGCTGTTGTTGTTGTTGTTGGCCTCCTTCAGTCGTAGAACGACTTTATAGTTCATCTCGAACACTTTTTTGAAGTGGCTGTGGAGCCCTATTTTTGGGGAGAACCTCAAGGTTAAGGTGGCTTTCACTTTGGTGCTAGAGGAGCTGGCCATTTCCAGACTTAGCAATTATAAGACAACATAAGACCCATATTTCTTATGCAGATATACAGCATGCGTACAGTTATCGATACATCATCAAACTTAACATAATGATTTTGAGGACATGTAGACCTAGATTTGGATGACCAACATGATATACAATTTGTGGGCCGGATTGTATAGAAACGCCAGGGCCGATTTTGACACCCAGTCCGCCCCTGGATTTCG
The DNA here is from genome assembly GCA_036873155.1 of Biomphalaria sudanica. Taxonomy (NCBI): domain Eukaryota; kingdom Metazoa; phylum Mollusca; class Gastropoda; family Planorbidae; genus Biomphalaria; species Biomphalaria sudanica. The sequence continues at coordinate 803,902 of JAZGLO010005595.1, read as the reverse complement.
TTGTGACTACTAGGTACTTACTAGATATACATTGTAGCACTCTCACGTATGGGCAGAATACTACGACTGAAATTCGTGATAAAAAGATATAGGTACTCAAAACATTGTGTCATTTATTTACATTTTGGTGTAAGTTATGTAAGAAAGTAGGTATCAATATTAGAAACACGAACTTTGACATAAACGAATAAACGCTTATGAAACAATTTTAAAATAAAAAGCAAAATTCTCTGTATTATAAAAAGAAAATATAATAAGATATTATTAGAGTGCCAACAAAAAAAAACACAAAAAAATGAGATTACTAACTCATTAATCCCAAGTGCTTTGTAATGTTGATACATAATGACAGGCCAACATTTAGAGTCACGTCAGATCAGAAGATTAAAAAGTAAAAAAAAAAAAACAACACAAAAAAAAAAGATTTTATTTTAAACACATGCCTAACTTCTACTCGTAAAGTCTACCTAAGAATCACACAGTAAAACAACAAAATAAAGAAATGTTTGTTGTATAGACTAGAGCAAATCTAGATAAGAAATCGTTATTTTCAAGTGACATTCGGTAATTGATGAAGATCTTCTAGAATAATGCAATACAGATTAAAGCTCTTTACTTCAAAGAAACAAGATTAGAAATCGAGTTTGCGTGAAAACACAAACTCTCTTGCGGTCCGCTCATGGATAATCTGTTTGGTAACCAATGTATGAGATCAAAAAAATAGTTTGAATGTTTCACCAATATGAAATAGTTTATCAATACCTGTAGGTTCAGATCCAGTAAGAGAAGCTTTTCAAAACTAAAACTACTAATTAATAGTTATGAAATAACGCCCTCATGTACAATGATTTATTAAGATTATCAGATTTGGCAGTTTTTTCTGTTAAAGCAGATATAGTCTTAGATTGTAAGATAAATTACTTAACTCTTATACTGAAGTTCAGAAGAAGAACATTTGTTTATTTCTGTTTTATTTAGTTTCTCTTAAATGTCATTCTCAGATATAAAATCTGACAGTTGCAACTTGCAAGTATTTAATAGTTAAAATATACATTTGTTTGTTTCACAAAATACAACTTGCCCATACCGGTACCAAATTTAGGTCTTGCGCCGCCACTGTTTAGTTATTCAATGCTTAATGAACTAGTAAATTAGGTATCAATCGGACGTAAAGAATTAGGCCTTTTTTTTTTAATTGTGCGTTTTAGTGAGTAACGACTGTAGTTTTAGGCATAGCTAGACTTATTGTCACTTATTATATATCAGTCTTATTATATATCAGTGTATAATCTATCTTGTGTTTAAACTAAAATAATAATAATTTGGCTTTTCTTTGAGTCCGAAGATTAATGAGGAGTACAGTATTTCAAATGGTTACGAAAAGTCCCAGCGCAGACATAAGAAACTCAATGTCAAACAGGCGATACAGTGCGCAGACATCAAGCCTAGAACGTACACGCTCAGCTATAAAGTAGAACCCTGACAGGTCTAACGCTTACAAGTATGACTCAGTGATAAAAGTCCCAGACAGAAGGAAGCCTTATCGTGGGAAAAAAGTGAATCCTACCTTCAGGTCAATGTATCAGATTTATCGGATTTAAATGACATGTTCCACACGTTCAGTAATACGCCCACTTGTGAAAGTTCTCAATAACTGCCCCTATAGACCACAAGGTCTAAAAGGGGAAACTTTACTACTGTATCGGCACATGCCTTTTCTTTTGGATACATCAGCTGCCTGGAGATGGGAGGGGCGACCTCAGCTAGTGCCCAGGTATTCATCTCATCTCCATGAGATCGCTACTGGAGGCCATGATACTTCAACGTAACGCGAACGTAATAATCAAAGACTGGAAACTACAGTGACTTTATTTGCACTGGTACACACTTAGAACTGTTTGCTAGAACAGATGTAGCTGTTAATAATGAAGAAAGTACTAAGAAGAAGACATGGGAGATGGTGGCTACATCAAGTGTGTTGAGTTGAACAGTTATTGAGGTGGCTACATCAAGTGTGTTGAGTTGAACAGTTATTGAGGTGGCTACATCAAGTGTGTTGAGTTGAACAGTTATTGAGGTGGCTACATCAAGTGTGTTGAGTTGAACAGTTATTGAGGTGGCTACATCAAGTGTGTTGAGTTGAACAGTTATTGAGGTGGCTACATCACGTGTGTTGAGTTGAACAGTTATTGAGATGGCTACATCAAGTGTGTTGAGTTGAACAGTTATTGAGGTGGCTACATCAAGTGTGTTGAGTTGAAAAGTTATTGAGGTGGCTACATCACGTGTGTTGAGTTGAACAGTTATTGATGTGGCTACATCAAGTGTGTTGAGTTGAACAGTTATTGAGGTGGCTACATCACGTGTGTTGAGTTGAACAGTTATTGAGATGGCTACATCAAGTGTGTTGAGTTGAACAGTTATTGAGGTGGCTACATCAAGTGTGTTGAGTTGAAAAGTTATTGAGGTGGCTACATCACGTGTGTTGAGTTGAACAGTTATTGATGTGGCTACATCAAGTGTGTTGAGTTGAACAGTTATTGATTATTGAGGTGGCTACATCAAGTGTGTTGAGTTGAACAGTTATTGAGGTGGCTACATCAAGTGTGTTGAGTTGAACAGTTATTGAGGTGGCTACATCACGTGTGTTGAGTTGAACAGTTATTGAGGTGGCTACATCACGTGTGTTGAGTTGAACAGTTATTGAGGTGGCTACATCACGCGTGTTGAGTTGAACAGTTATTGAGGTGGCTACATCAAGTGTGTTTAGTTGAACAGTTATTGAGGTGGCTACATCAAGTGTGTTGAGTTGAACAGTAATTGAGGTGGCTACATCACGTGTGTTGAGTTGAACAGTTATTGAGGTGGCTACATCACGTGTGTTGAGTTGAACAGTTATTGAGATGGCTACATCAAGTGTGTTGAGTTGAACAGTTATTGAGGTGGCTACATCAAGTGTGTTGAGTTGAACAGTTATTGAGGTGGCTACATCACGTGTGTTGAGTTGAACAGTTATTGATGTGGCTACATCAAGTGTGTTGAGTTGAACAGTTATTGAGGTGGCTACATCACGTGTGTTGAGTTGAACAGTTATTGAGATGGCTACATCAAGTGTGTTGAGTTGAACAGTTATTGAGGTGGCTACATCAAGTGTGTTGAGTTGAAAAGTTATTGAGGTGGCTACATCACGTGTGTTGAGTTGAACAGTTATTGATGTGGCTACATCAAGTGTGTTGAGTTGAACAGTTATTGATTATTGAGGTGGCTACATCAAGTGTGTTGAGTTGAACAGTTATTGAGGTGGCTACATCAAGTGTGTTGAGTTGAACAGTTATTGAGGTGGCTACATCACGTGTGTTGAGTTGAACAGTTATTGAGGTGGCTACATCACGTGTGTTGAGTTGAACAGTTATTGAGGTGGCTACATCACGCGTGTTGAGTTGAACAGTTATTGAGGTGGCTACATCAAGTGTGTTGAGTTGAACAGTTATTGAGGTGGCTACATCAAGTGTGTTGAGTTGAACAGTAATTGAGGTGGCTACATCACGTGTGTTGAGTTGAACAGTTATTGAGGTGGCTACATCACGTGTGTTGAGTTGAACAGTTATTGAGGTGGCTACATAACGTGTGTTGAGTTCAAAAGTTATTGAGGTGGCTACATCACGTGTGTTGAGTTGAACAGTTATTGATGTGGCTACATCAAGTGTGTTGAGTTGAACAGTTATTGAGGTGGCTACATCACGTGTGTTGAGTTGAACAGTTATTGAGGTGGCTACATCACGTGTGTTGAGTTGAACAGTTATTGAGGTGGCTACATCACGTGTGTTGAGTTGAACAGTTATTGAGGTGGCTACATCACGTGTGTTGAGTTGAACAGTTATTGAGGTGGCTACATCAAGTGTGTTGAGTTGAACAGTTATTGAGGTGGCTACATCAAGTGTGTTGAGTTGAACAGTTATTGAGGTGGCTACATCACGTGTGTTGAGTTGAACAGTTATTGAGATGGCTACATCAAGTGTGTTGAGTTGAACAGTTATTGAGGTGGCTACATCAAGTGTGTTGAGTTGAACAGTTATTGAGGTGGCTACATCAAGTGTGTTGAGTTGAAAAGTTATTGAGGTGGCTACATCACGTGTGTTGAGTTGAACAGTTATTGATGTGGCTACATCAAGTGTGTTGAGTTGAACAGTTATTGATTATTGAGGTGGCTACATCAAGTGTGTTGAGTTGAACAGTTATTGAGGTGGCTACATCAAGTGTGTTGAGTTGAACAGTAATTGAGGTGGCTACATCACGTGTGTTGAGTTGAAAAGTTATTGAGGTGGCTACATCACGTGTGTTGAGTTGAACAGTTATTGAGGTGGCTACATAACGTGTGTTGAGTTCAAAAGTTATTGAGGTGGCTACATCACGTGTGTTGAGTTGAACAGTTATTGATGTGGCTACATCAAGTGTGTTGAGTTGAACAGTTATTGATTATTGAGGTGGCTACATCAAGTGTGTTGAGTTGAACAGTTATTGAGGTGGCTACATCACGTGTGTAGCGTTGAACAGTTATTGAGGTGGCTACATCACGTGTGTTGAGTTGAACAGTTATTGAGGTGGCTACATCACGTGTGTTGAGTTGAACAGTTATTGGGGTGGCTACATCAAGTGTGTTGAGTTGAACAGTTATAGAGGTGGCTACATCAAGTGTGTTGAGTTGAACAGTTGTTGAGGTGGCTACATCATGTTTGTTGAGGTGCCCAGAACCCAGATGAAGGCCTGTACAATGTCTGCTTGCCAGACTAAGACAAATCCTGACGTCTTCCAAGTAGAAACAATATTTTATGTTTAAACAAAACCATCAAACATTTTTTTAAAAGTCTACAATTGGACATTGGAAATATTGGGGATAAAGGTCCCGCTCTTTTTACCGTCCAACTATGAATCAGGATCGAGCTAAAGCTGGTTTGGACTTTTGGACGTTTTTAACTTTAGAATGTCCTCCTGGTTCTTTCTTTTCCTTAGCTTGAACTTCTTCAAAATCATTTAGCAGTAACAATGAGTAGATCTAAGCCCCTTAGTTGCAAGTTGGGTGATGTCTTTCAACACAACATTGAGTAGATCTAAGCCCTGTTAGTTGCAAGTTGGGTGATGTCTTTCAACACAACATTGAGTAGATCTAAGTCCTGTTAGTTGCAAGTTGGGTGATGTCTTTCAACACAACATTGAGTAGATCTAAGCCCTGTTAGTTGCAAGTTGGGTGATGTCTTTAAACACAACATTGAGTAGATCTAAGCCCTGTTAGTTGCAAGTTGGGTGATGTCTTTCAACACAACATTGAGTAGATCTAAGCCCTGTTAGTTGCAAGTTGGGTGATGTCTTTAAACACAACATTGAGTAGATCTAAGCCCTTTTAGTTGCAAGTTGGGTGATGTCTTTAAACACCACATTGAGTAGATCTAAGCCCCTTAGTTGCAAGTTGGGTGATGTCTTTCAACACAACATTGAGTAGATCTAAGCCCTGTTAGTTGCAAGTTGGGTGATGTCTTTAAACACAACATTGAGTAGATCTAAGCCCTTTTAGTTGCAAGTTGGGTGATGTCTTTAAACACCACATTGAGTAGATCTAAGCCCCTTAGTTGCAAGTTGGGTGATGTCTTTCAACACAACATTGAGTAGATCTAAGCCCTGTTAGTTGCAAGTTGGGTGATGTCTTTAAACACAACATTGAGTAGATCTAAGCCCTGTTAGTTGCAAGTTGGGTGATGTCTTTAAACACAACATTGAGTAGATCTAAGCCCTGTTAGTTGCAAGTTGAGTGATGTCTTTAAACACAACATTGAGTAGATCTAAGCCCTGTTAGTTGCAAGTTGGGTGATGTCTTTAAACACAACATTGAGTAGATCTAAGCCCTGTTAGTTGCAAGTTGGGTGATGTCTTTAAACACAACATTGAGTAGATCTAAGTCAGGTTAGTTGCAAGTTGGGTGATGTCTTTAAACACAACATTGAGTAGATCTAAGTCCTGTTAGTTGCAAGTTGGGTGATGTCTTTAAACACAACATTGAGTAGATCTAAGTCCTGTTAGTTGCAAGTTGGGTGATGTCTTTAAACACAACATTGAGTACTTTCATAAAAGATGTAAAGGGCGGAGGTGGGATGAGAGGTGGAAAGAGCAATAAAAAATGTAAAAGTTGAAAAGAGAAGAAAAATAAAGGAAAGAGAGAAAAGTAACAGAAAAAGAGATCAAGAAAGAACGACAGACAGACAGACAGACAGACAAGTAAATGATTTAAACGTGTGAAGAGAAAGAGAAATGGAAATAAAAAAAAATATTCTCGGGTGCCAGCGTAAAGCTTTTATTGGAGGGAAACAAGTACACACTCATTCCATTTGGAAACTTGTTACAATTTTCAGTATGTTTCTTTCTGAAGACCAGCAGCTCTAGTGACGAGACTTAGTCGATGTGACACTCCTTCCCATAACGTCTCCAGTCACGTGACATTGCCAGGTGAACGCGGTGGCACAGCAGGAAATATATAACATCCAATATTTACAAAAATGTCCAATGGATTACTTAGGCAGCTCTGACAGCTGACATTTACAGCTCTCTATAAAATATGACAGACACAATACATTCACCGCTTCATTTCTCCGAGCTGTGTTATTGATTTCTTGAATTGTTCTAATCAATGACAGCCGTTGCTTGGATGTAATTAATGTCTGACCTTTTAGTTGTCTTTGCTTGAGTCACCTTGTAGCCCAGATAAAGTTTTCACAGCGAGATTTTCACAGAGCTTATAAAAAGAAAGTTACAAATCACACAAAATATACAAATAGGATAAATATGGAACTATCTGTATATATAATTCTCTACGTCTCCCAACCATGCGGGACACAACGCACGCAAACTCTCTAACCCTCCTCCCACCCCCTCCTGCCCGCAACCACGCTTTCCACGCTCTCCAGTCATGTGCACAGTCGTTTGCCCAAACCAATCCGATTTGGACAACTGTTTCATTCAGGAAGTTTTCACCCGTCACTTAATAGCGGCTTATGCTACGCTGTGGGTCGGCTCGTCATTATTGAACAAATAAAAAAATAATAATATGAGTTCGTGAACACAAACAAAACTCTGGGGCGCCCCCTGAGGTTCAGATGTACTCATACTTTTACTGAAAAATACTATTCTGGGCATGGCCTTCTTCCTAGTTTGGGATAAACACAAACTAACTAGGAAATATGCTTATAACAAGTAGTATTCACCCGTCACTAAATAGCAGGGCCGGACTTAATCATTGTGGGGCCCAATGCGAAACGGATTTCGCGGGGCCCAGTTTGGGTAGGGATACGGATAATAAGTGAAAATTGAGAGTTTGTATTAGAAAATATATTCGTCTTTGCATTTTATTCATTCTTTACTACACACAGAATTACTACACGAGCCTTGCGTGTAGCGAAGTCATACAGTATATCATACGAATTCTGTTTCCTAACGTCACACTCAATAGCAAGAATTACCAAATGTTTCAATCCATCTTCGAGAATTGTTGACCTCAAGTAATTCTTCTTTAGTTTGAGGCGCGAGAAACTTCTTTCACTAGATTCCACAATTACGGGTATTGCATAATGCCGTTTTTTTTAATCGCGCGTAGGATTGGCCCTTTCCATATTGAATGACACCCCAAAATGACACTTTTGTCTATATATTTTAGGAGATTTGTATGAGTTTTCAAAAGATTTTAATAATTTCCGGATATTTCCAGGACGTTTTCGTATATTTTGCAAGTTTAGGAGATTTCCAGGTCATCCTGTTAAATCGACAGGAGGCCGCGGGAAATCTGTTTTAAGTTATAAAATGGTTTAATTTAATAATTTATACACCTAGAAATAGCGCGGGTCCAATGAAAGTGCGGGGCCCACTGCGGTCGCATAGGTTGCCCTGCAAAATAGCGGCGCATGCTACGCCGTCGGTCGACTAGTTAATTAATAACCCAATTGTATCAACGTGTATGTAGATCTGATAATGAAAAGTACACTGTGACCTAAATATCAAACAACCTAGTTTGCTAGTTTCATTCTTACACACTCCGTATATAAACGTGTTGTTTTATTATGGGTCTAAGCTCAAGTAAATCAAGTTGCGAGGATGTCAAGGTCATCTGTTTCTCTGGCCAACGGTTAACGAGCTGGGTGTCATGTGACCAGCACAGCGACCAATCGCTTTTACTTTCCGAAACTAAAGTCAGGTTGGGTGAATTCAGGTCGCCCTAAAAATCCCGAAATTCAAAATTCCAGTCTTCAACGAGATTCGAACCCGGGACCCTAGGTTCGGAAGCCAAGCGCTTAACCTCTCAGCCACTGCGCCCCGATGTGTCTAAGCTCACTTAACATAATACTAGAGAAGCTATGCCAACAGTGCAATTCAATAGTGTCATACAATAATAAAAGTACACAAGTAAAAATGTTTCAGAGAATGCTATTTTAAACAGTGCGGGCAGTGCTGGATGTTCGCTGCTGCTCTAAGGGTGGCTCCTAGCCCGAAAGGTGAAGTTTCAAAGCAGACATGCCAGCGCTCACAACATTAGTTTAATTTACTGTCATGGGTGTAAGCATGTGGCGGCGACTTGTATCCCAGAAACAGCTAAAGAAGTTTGACTAAGATCGTTGTACATGCCTTTTGAGACTCAAAGGAAGCTGCCGTTGAAGAATGAACCGAACTACGAATATTTAACTTACAGTAACTGAAAGCAGATATCGGTTTCAAATGCCTTCCTTATGGCAACATATGTAGGTCATAGGTACCTCTTTGTATCCAGTCGTCCATGAATTTCAAACTGTTAGAGCTGGGGATTTAATATTTGGTAATGTATATTTTCAAAGTAATTTGAAGTTTACTTCTTTATTTTAATCAAATTTCAACGTAAAATAAATCAAGTTTTTTTGTCATATAATAAATTTTTAAAAGTCATGTGTATTCTTTGTCATGCCATAGACCACACTTCAACGCAATGCAATACGCACAGAACGTCAGCCACATCTCGGGCCCATGACTGACCCTCATTTAAAGCTAGCTTCCTAGAAAATATATGGCTTCCTTCAGTCGAAAAGCAACTATGGACCATCTAATACAAATGAGATGAATACCTGGGCATTGGCTGTGGTCGGAAAGATTTCGCCCAAACATCAGTCCCCCACCCTTCTTCACGCAGCCGATGTATAAAAAGGAAAGGTTTGGGTCAACTGCGTCGCAGGCTCTGCCAGGGTGTAGGGTGCTGAAAGCTGCCTATGGATCGCCGGCTCCTGATTTTTCCTCAGGGTTGACTCCCGAAGCCTTCCCATGTTTGGGTATAGCTGCAGGGCAGCAAGGTTTTGAATTCAGAGTTTTTCTTCTCCTAGGTGGGTACCATGTCTAACACAGCCCTCCTGCCCGAAACTTACTGGTTGAGGCGCCAGTTACTCGTCTTCGCCCCTATAAATATAAACATATGACAAATAACATTGTGTTTTGCTGTTCTTATGTAACAAATAGCTACGATTCCTAGACATGTAAAGACAAGACTCCTACGTTCATAACACTCCTTCTAAACGGGGATCAAGAATTGATAACGCAAATTCGGATATTCCCCCCCCCCCTCTCAACCCAACCGAAAAAAAAAAGATTTGAAACAACCAAAGAGATCTCGATAGATTCTGGATGAAGTGTCAATGGAACACATGTTATGTATCAACTAACTCGCCAAAACTAAGGTGCGGAGTCGGTCTTGTGCACCAGAGAGGAGCAGCTGAAATCGAGTTTAGATCTAGTCAACAAGGCGCTATTCCACCATCGCGTCTAGATCTAGTCTTTGAGACATTGTGTGTAGGAAATAGGGGCCTACATTTTTTTAGTGATGCAAGATTTCTGATTGGTTAAAATTTGTCGAGTCAGAGAATAACAATAGGCGGCTTCATGGTGTTAGTATTTTACAAACAATGCATTAAAGCATATAATGAACAATGCAGGCTCTTTGTATATAATGAACAATGCAGGCTCTTTGTATATAATGAACAATGCAGGCTCTTTGTATATAATGAACAATGCAGGCTCTTTGTATATAATGAACAATGCAGGCTCTTTGTATATAATGAACAATGCAGGCTCTTTGTATATAATGAACAATGCAGGCTCTTTGTATATAATGAACAATGCAGGCTCTTTGTATATAATGAACAATGCAGGCTCTTTGTATATAATGAACAATGCAGGCTCTTTGTATATAATGAACAATGCAGGCTCTTTGTATATAATGAACAATGCAGGCTCTTTGTATATAATGAACAATGCATGCATTCAGTATCAGAAATGAAAAGTGATAGCTGAAGTCGTGAGTAGATATCACATGTCATAAGTAGCTTACTCATAGGTGGCACGTGACACGTGCAAGGGGAGAGGAGCTGAAGTGTTCCTTAACCCCCCTCCCCCAATTGACATGTACTTGCTTTAATCAAGTGCGTGGCTAGGCCTATTATGTTTATTTCTAGGATTTTGACCAAGCAGGCCATTGTTTTATACCAGAGTGTAGTATGATCAACTCGGTGTCAGAAAGTACAGGCCTTCAAGTTATTATCTATGTAACCGGACAATATAAATACATAAGCTTTATCTTTAATGACGGACACAGGCCTTCTTGTGGAAATAAGATTTATATGTACAGAAATAAATTAGATGTTTAAAATTAGTTGTGTTACTTAGTACAAAACTAACAGGCCTACATGCATTTTGTTTACAATTTAAGTATTTGATATAATATCTGATAATTATCTGATACGTTATCGATGATTAATTAAGTGTAATCTGTAGGCCTATAACCAATATAATATATAGATCTAATTGTGCAGTAACATAAACACACAAGGAAACAAAAAGATCAACGCATTTACATTCATCTCCCCACCCACCAGCGCACAGACTCACAAAACATTATTACACCTTGATATGCTCTTAATTGTTTGCTGTTAATTTACCGATAAAATCTTAACAACATGGCAGCACAAACAAGGTAGATCTACCTCTGGGTTTATCTTGTGAGAATTAAACTTAGCTAGACTCTTTTTACAGACCCAGATAAACATTAAACACGGGCAAAAATAAAAACAAAAGATGGCTGTGCAGTTTATTTTTCTCGAAAAAGAAAACAAAACAGAAAACGGTACACGAATAAATCGTGCCTGAGTCTGCTTGATTTGCGACTTCTCTTAAGGTTTTCACATCAACGCTTCTCAAAGTGTGCGTGTGTGTGTGTGTGTGTTAAAAAAAATGTGGGGGGGTGGGAGGATTGACGCGCTGGCCAGGGAGAGAAGACTTAAAAATTTATAGATAAAAAAAATCTGTTGAATGCATTGTAAATCTATTTTAGAGCATAAACAACATTATTAACTAATGTTTAAAAAGTTCATTGTAATATCAAGTGTCTTAGTTTTATCTCCTAATTATTGTTTTTCCTATTGTTTTCGCTAAATGTGTTTGCAATAAGATCGATTCAACATTTCTTGTATAGAAGACATTTCACTACGCGCCTTCACCATTCCGTTTGTAGTCAGCCCACTCTTTGTACGTCAGAGCGGTCAACTGTCTTCAGGGTGATTCTCTAACGTTCTGATGACCTGCGCTTTTCTTTCTAGGACATTGTTTCCTAAACTTTCTCTTGAACGGAATACTTCTCACATTCTGAGTATTTAACGGAACACGTTGATTATATTTTTGTAGAGCGATTAATTTACATGGTGGCCTACAAGTTAATTATTCCAGTAGTTAGTGGAACACCTTTTCAGGCCTCGTGGAACACAAAGGTTCCCGCGGAAAACAGTTTGGGAAAGCACTGCTCTAGGAGAATGACTTCTTAGCTGACGATCAGAAAGCACTGCTCTAGGAGAATGACTTCTTAGCTGAAGATCAGAAAGCACTGCTCTAGGAGAATGACTTCTTAGCTGAAGATCAGAAAGCAGACAAACATTGGCCAGGATCTCGACCCATAGCTGGGAGTTAAGTCAAATTATGACAAACGCTGCCATATATGATGCATTTGACTGTTAAAGTCATTGAAACTAGGTCGATGTATTGTAGGAAAGAAGGACACAAAAGGAATTTTAATAAAACCTGCATATTCTAAAGGTCAATAGAACGTGTGGGTTTTAATAACCTTTTTTTTTTCGAACGCGTTCGACTACTTCTATTCATGTCAACCCGAAGAACTACAAACGTGAAAGTCTCTAGTTATCAAGTCCAACATTTCCCCGCCCCCACAAATAAGTAGATCTATACTATTTATAATTACTATAATTACACTTGCTGATCCATAACCTACATTTGTCACAAGTTAATGTAGTTCTCAAAAGTTTCTGTTTTAAAAAATGCCGGATATACACATGTCGGAATGAACGTCGCAGGGCACCAAGAATAATACAATCTTGACGCCGCGTTTTTATCTTCGTACACATGAAAACATAATCTTAAGTAATGACGGACACATTCAGTGCGAACAGTTTTTCTTTCTCCACGAGGCTTCGGTACTGTATAACTGCTTTCACCAAAAGTAAATTTATTTCGGGCATATGGTTATGGTCACTTTAAGTAGACCAGCGTCACCGGGCAAGCATTACAAAATACCATGTAGTGACATTAACCAGGCACAGAAGTCGCGGTGGTTGGGAGATAAAGTGCTTGGCTTCCGAATTGGGCATCCCGGGTTCGAATCCTGGTGAAGACTGATATTTTCAATTTCGGGATCTTTGAACGCCTCACAAAGCTCTAATTGCCTGACATAAGTTGAGAAAAAAAGTAAAGGCGGTTAGTCGTTGTGCTGGCCACATAACACCCTTGTTAACCGTAGACCACAGAAACACTAGAAACAGTCAAACAGATGACATATAACATCATACATCATTTTTACATCATCTATTCTATAGACTACAAGGTCTGAAAGGGAAACTACTTTTTTTTTATCCGCACAAATTTCTGGTCAAACAAAAGTAAATAACATCAAAAGATTTGGTTTTAGTTTTTGTTTTTCCCCTTCTATCCACCATTACCAAAAAAAAAAAAAGTTTCCTGAGAAAAGCGCAATCATCGTTGAGCGGACATCCCTTCACAGCGGACCCGCCTCGCTATTAGACCTAAATGAACACAGGCGACACAATTTTGGGGCGGGCTAGTCCAGGAAGTGGTCACTAGGTTGCACAATTAGTTTTGATGACTTCGTCAAGAATCGTCTCAAGCTCGTGAGTGGAAGGTCAAAGTTCAGCGGAAGTTCTTGCACACTTTAGCTGTTCCTACAATACCATTCAACAATAATTTTTTTTTGGGGGGGGGGGGCAAAGGGAGGGGGTCTACACGTCTAAGTACATTCACTTTATAAATCATCATTGGAAATAACCCACCGTTTAACACCTACTAGCAAGTTTTTATTATAATAGAATAATATGTTTCAATATTTATTTTATATAGTTCATTGTTTTTATGCAAAGAACCACTGACCTATATGATGTTCACAATTTGACGAAAAGTGGTAATTATTTTTATTATATATAGAACAGGTAGTTAGTAATTGATAGTTTTCAAATCACTGGCTCAACATTTTTTGTTTGCATGTTTTGGTTTTGCCAGCCTCACCAACTCAACCAAGAAAACTACCTTTATGTTGAAGTTCTTAAATTATTGTTAACAAAAAAATAAAATAATTGAATACTAGACTGTATATTTAATTCAAATATCATGAAAGAGTAATAATAAAAATTTAATAATTTAATTTATGGAGCGCTGTTAACAAACAAAATGTAGGATAACATAATCATGACAGCTAAAATGACAAACTAATCTAAAAAAGTTTTGAACAGATAGGTCTTAAATGTTATTCTTGAATGTAGTGGGGAGTGAGTTCCAGACCGTAGCTATTAAGGGAGAAACATGGCACCACTAGAAGCTTTGAGACCATTGAGCGCAGGGCTCTCTGAGGGACATATGGAGTTCTCAGTTTGCTAAGGTACAAGGGTCTTTCTTTATTATAGATACACTGATGACAAAGTGTGGCCACCTTGAAAACACCAAGTATACTGTATACACACAACTTACAAACTGGGTGAATTGGTTTAGTTCAACTTAAGGCTCTTAGAACAAAAATGGGTATGTATGTATATAAATATTATATATATATGTGTGTGTGTGTGTGTCTGCTGTTTTGTGCATTTGTATTCTATTTGGCATTTCGTTAAAGTTATGATGACGAAATTCCACAAGAAATGTTAAAATATACCAACAGGTTTCTCTATGGAGTCTTTACATGTCTCATTAACCATCCATAGAGGCAACAACAAAAAGACTGCTAATAAATGACACAAGTGTAATTCAATGTTGTTAGGGTGATTCATTTATTGACCAGAGACATGAAATAAATAATAGCAGGTTTATACATTCCTGATGAACACACACACACAACCACCAATTTTAAAACAAACAAACAAGACCTCATTAGTGGAGTGATCTTCAAATAACATAACATACAGCACAATACTCTAAAATAATCAGATTTAGGCCTACTTGAAGTCAAATCAATTTGTAAAATAGTTCATTCTTAGAATCTTTTGAAAAGAATTCATACACATGATAAAAAAAAAATACAGAATATTTTTAAACTGTATGTATGAAAAAGTCATTCAGCAAACAAACAAAAAATAAAAGCTTAAAGTAGAAGTGGTTTGAGGGGGGAAGGGGGGGGGGAAATAAAGGGAAAGTCCAGCAACTAAAGAACAAAGTCCACAGAGATGTTGAGATATGTACAGGAAACTAGTGAATAAAGTCCACTGTTAAGTAAGAATACAATACATACATTGTTAGTCTCATGATAGGCTAAAGCAATGGTGATGATAACAGATTTTTTCTTTGTTTGCTTTCTCAAAGCAACAGCTAATTATTTATTTTGTTAATAACTCAAAATATCTTTTGACTGAAATGTTCATAAAAAAATAGGTATTTGTTACACTAGAGGGTAAATCTATTCAATAAGTTTTTTGTTTAATTGAATTCTATACAAACTCACTGTTAAATTTAGAAAGCCACATGGGGACTTTAACACTACCCAATGGCACTCAGAAGGTTGCTAATGGACATAGAATGTTACCAACTTGACCTTGCTAAAATTAGAAAGTTATTAAAAGACAACTCCACCCACTGGGTCTTGTTAAACTCAGAAAGTCAGAAATGGACATCAATAACTCCACCACGAGGCCTTGTAAAACTCACAAAGTCATTAGTGGACATCCAAAAACACAAAAAGGTTGCAATTAAAAAAAAACAACAAACTTTCCAAATAATTCCTTCCTTTGTTTTATCTTACAACTTTTAGTTCAACATTTAAAAAAAATTATTTCATCAGTATTTGATATTTCAATTATTCAGCTTGAAAGTAAACATCCCAATCTGAAGAGTTCTTGTTACAATTCTCATTTATTACTTCATAGTTAAAAAGAAAAACAAAAAAAAAAAAAGCAACAATTCAAAATCTAAACATGACAAACTTGCTGACACATTTCTAGAAAAAAACCTTCATTGAAACAAAAAGTGTAATGTACAAAATCTTTTTTTTTTCCCTTATGTCTTTCTATTGTTAATATTTACATTTGTTCTTTTCCAATGACAAATTCACAATTCACATATTCTCTGAGCAAGATGTGATCTTGAGGTTATCACAACCTAAGAATGTCAATATAGCTTCAAACAACAAGGGTATTACTCAATGAAACTTGAAATAAACAAAATATTAGCGTTTGTAAAAAAAATATCCCATTAGTTCCTTATGTCTAAAAGAAAATATGTTATTGTCTATGAACAAAGGAAAATTAGAAATGAATCATTAATTCATTTTGAGAAACAATGTGTAGGTTAGGTAACTAGGGAAATAGAAAAAAAAAAAGGATCTAAATAGCTTTGAAAAACATAGGAATATTACAAATAGAACAAATAAAAGGGTACTGAACCACAACTCAAAACTAGCCTGAACTCAATTTTTCTACATTTTTACATAATCTAATTTGATGGACTACATGGATACATATAATTTGTGCTTGGCTTTAACAGGAATAAGATCTAGTGACTCTATACAAAATTACAGTTGAACTTTTTATTTTAGAACTTTGCGTCACCCACTGGATTCTTTACATTTCAAAGGCCCTAATCTATTGCTTAGTTAAGGGTAAGTGATGTAATGCCAAATTTTTTGGTTTAAATATTAAATAATTTTTGGCATATTTTTTTATTCTGTTCAAATATTATTCTACCTGGATGCAGGTCACAACTGGGTTTGCGTAGCCATGGGAAACACTGCACTCATACTTAATCTTCAGACTCATTGCCATCAATTGATTACTCTGCACTTTTTCCCCCCTCCACTTGAGTTGCCAATGATAAAAATCCCATTAAAAATAAATTCCATCTTTTCAGTATAGAGACATAGTCCTCTTAATCACATTTAGTACTGAGGATCTACACATATATTTATGAAAAACATTTACTCAAAAAAACAACAAAAACAATATTTACAAAGTAGTCTGCTTAAGTGATGCCCAAAACTGGGGCCTGCGGGCCATATCTAGCACCTGATCTGAAGCTGATCCAATCACTCAAAACTTCTGCCCAGAGTGCCATAGTTTCTAAGCTGTAGAAGATAGGTTCAATTAAATTCAACAATTTGTTTGCTGTGATGGGACCCATGACACACATGTCAAAGATGACCCTCAGGCACAAGGAGTTTGAGCCCCACTGATCTACTTAAGTTCAGGGTAATATTATTTTTCTTTGTCATAAAAATTGAAAAAATAAAAATACTTGAAAAAGTAATTAAAATCCTTGTCTGAAAATTTTCACATCTTTTATAAGATAATATATATTATACATGCTAAAAAAATATTACCTGATAAAACTATGATGGAGCTTTAAAACAAACATATCCTTTTAGTTATCACAGCTGTTCTCCAGGATGAAATTCTACTTTATAATGATAAGTAAATAGTAGTTGACTATAAGCATTTATGTGTGGCTTACAAAATGCTACGAAACTTTTAAAACATTAACTTGCATTAAAGATGAATGAAAAAAATATACAGGAAACAAAAACAGAAAGCTTTGTTTTTAATAAATTTGTGACAATTATTTTCAATCTTCGATTTCAAGTCAACAGAAAACAGAAGTATTTATAATGTATAAAAATACCATGTAAAATATTTATTTACAGTATCTTCATTGCTGTGCTATTTACATAAGGGAAAAATATATAGACCATCTCTTTAAGAATTAGAACATTTTAACTGGTTACTGCATTCACCTCAGGCCAGTTAACTTTCAGTGTAGTGCTTACATATGAGCTTGTATCTTGGTGGCATGTAAGTACACAAATAAGGCTGAGCAGACTCCAAGGAATCAGCACTTAAATAAATGGAATGCAGAGAGTGACAGGATTGAGTCAACAACACACAGCAATGTTATAACAAAACAGGTCAGTCAAGTCCCATAACTGCCTGAAAGTTTTAATGCTTTGCCAGCTAGTTAAAAGGTCCTTCATGAAATTGTATCCAATTAATTAACCTATCTCACATGCTTTCTAATCAAAACATAAATATGCCATAAAATTACATGACTATAATAAAACAACGGTTACAAATATACAAGGGTGTTGCATAATTAGTTATGCACATTAAAAGAAAGAACAATGCACTTGTAATGACAAGCTTGCCCCTTTACAAAAAGCACATCTAATATCAAACATCTCGGCTAATTATGAATTTCATAAATGAACTCTTATTTGGCTGATCTATCCTCTGTTGGTTTCCTCTTTATTGCGAAAGTGAAAGTGTAAAGGTTGAAACTCTTCAATGAATAACTGAAGCTAGAGAAGGCTGAGTGTTAACTCTATAGTCCTCAATAGACCAATCTAATCCACCACTGAGCTGTCTATCTGTGAGTGATGTCTAGCAGGGATGGATTCTTCTCCAGGATGGTCATAATGATGTGATCCACATACTGCTTGAGACGAAAGTTCACATCTCTCTCCAACTTGAGCTGAGCCAAAAGCTAATGGAATTGTAAAATTGAGAAAGTAAATTAGGAAATAAAGAACAAAATGAAAATTATAGAATAAACAGATCTAAGCTGTTAACAGATTAAATTACAGATGTTCTTCAAAAGAGAAGATAATTTCATCCTGCACATATGCATGGGTTAATATAATCATGCATGTTAAGATTTAAACTTGGCTAAGACATTGGTTTTCCACGTAATCAGTTCCATGCTCCAATGGCATTAGGAAAGAGCACTAGTATGAAATTGTCTTAGCATAGGTAATAAGATAAGGTCCTTTATCTTTGTGTTTTTGTGACTATTTTATTAGGTTGTGTTTTTATATTTGTAAGTTATGTTTATTGTTTAATATATTATTGCTACTTTATGTTTTACAGATTCATTCATCTATTTACTTGTAATTGTCTTATCTTATCTTTTATAATACAGACATTAATTCAAAAAAGAAGATAATTACATCCTACGCGTCATGCATTCAGTCATGCATATTAACCAATGACTTAAATTCTGCCTTGTCACTGGTTTTCCTGGCTAGCTCAGGCAACCCATTCCATGCTCTAATAGCACTAGGGAAGAAGGAGTATTTGTACAAATTTGTCCTAGCATATGGGATGAGGAATGTGCTTTTATTTTTGTGTCTTTCTGAGTATTTTATTAAATTTGTTTTTGTATTTGAAGATTATGGTTCAGTGTTTTATGTATAATTTCTACTTTACTTTTAAGTTTTCTATCCTGAAGGCTTTCTAAATTTAGTGATTTAACTAAAGGTGTTACTCTAGTCAAGTGTGAATATTCATTTGTTATGAATCTCACTGCTCTATTTTGTGTCTGTTCCAGTTTCTTAATGTTTTCTTGATTTTGGGGGGGGGGGGGGTCCCATACAGAGGATGCATATTCTATTTGTGAAACTAAAAATTTCCTTGCATTTTGTTTTATTAAAAGAAATATGTCGGTGTCTAAAAAAAATTTTTAAATCGGTATTCTAGAGATAAAAACCAAGAATGTAGGATTTCTATAAGCCTAACAATGAAACTGTTCAACAATGTAAACTATACTAAAAGACATACAAGTAGCAGTTGACAGATAAAAGGATTTCGTACAATGCATCTACTATAAAATATGGGAATACTAGATGGTAAAGTATGACAGCTGACACACTATTTATATACTTAAATACTGATCAATGTAGCTGTTTATCTAGAATTAGAAGAGACAGAAATTATGTATGTAAAGACTCGAAGTCACTTTTATGCAATAAGAAATAAGGAAAACCAATTGTGTTTATCAACAAGTTGGCATTGCAGCAAGATTTGTTAAATTAGATTTGCAAGACTTGTTGAAAAAGTTCAAAAACAAATATAATTTAACCTCTAACCTCTTCTTTCGTCAGGTGCTCCAACTCCTGTGCCAGTGACTGCCCTTGTGTGTTGTGCAGCAGAGATTTGCCTTCCCCAATACACTGGTTCAACAGTTGGGCATTTAGTTCTTCATTGGAGTCATGCAAATGCTTGTTTTCCTGCAAAAAAAAGGTTTATCACATTGTTTATCTAGACATCGGCAGGTTAAATGGTATTATCACATACAATTATTTCTCAACACATTGCACTTTGACACAAAACATTTCAATGTTGAAGCACCATCAATAACATATAAGGCAATGAAGTTGACAGTGGTTTGAAGAGAACACAATTGCAAGCACAAAACTTTGTAAACATTGAGGTCAAATATCTGGACAAAAGAAATGTGATTTTTTACTAACACAAAAGTTAAGTTTAGTTTTCTTTGTTAAAAAGTTGACTAGATAAAACATGATTAATTGTAGGTTTTAAATTCTATTAGTCAATCTCTGGTCTTTACAAATTCAGTTTATTACTTGTATAAGTTTCAAGATTATTATGTTGGGCAGAAATTAATAGATGAAGCCATAACAAACATTTAAAAAAAAAGGAAATTAATGAATTGGGTAAGTGGGGTACTAGTGGGGTAAGTAGATCTACTAGTGGGGTAAGTATATCTACATGCAAGAAAAAAATCAAAACAAAAACAAAAGAAACAACATTAAAAGAGACTGGTTGGTGTGAGACGGCATGCTGTACATTCAATAACTTCACCTGCATAAGATAGAGTGTTGTTGGAGTGGTGACATATAGAGTACATTCAATGTGCCCACCAGGAGAAGGCATCAGAGTGTCCTTAAGTGGTGACTTAGTGTGATGAATTAGTGTGGTGACTTAATGGAGTATAGTCAACATTCACACAAAACATTTGACAGGAGGTACAAACTAGTTTTGAAAAAAAAAAAAAAAATTCAATGAAATGCTCACAGTATGTGTAAAGGTTGGGATGAATGGGAATTGTTTGACTTACTTCATCTCTATATTAGATCAACCCCCTCACCCTAGTCAAATGCCAGGAACCTATCCATTAGGAAACGCAAGCTCCCCCCACCCCTTTTCCCCCCAAACTAACTAGTCTACACCATTATTAACAACACAATCACTGACAGATTTATAGGCTAGTGCTACTTGCAGCTTCATTGCGTTTGTCCTCATTGTACCTCATGACTCATACATAAAGTCACAAAAAATAATCTTTTGAAACATGCTAGAACTATTCTCTTGTCTATGAAACTTCAAAGCCCACAAGAAACCATTTATTATCTTCTACTTTAATTAGAAGTCATTTTAGAACGCAATAAGTGAGGGCGTGAAAACTCTGAGAACACGCTATAAATTCTAACAGGAAGACATGTAATGCTGGGCCCTTGTCTGAACAAGGAAAGATATGTCTAGAACATAATACAACGGTAAGGTTATGACACTATTCCCACGGAAAGGAGTTAATCCATACACTAGGTAAATGCCAGTCAAACTAAATCCGTCTGGATTTAAAGACTTTATTGCTGTACAAGAAACTTCTCGAAATGGATTACAGATCAGACAACCCCCTTTTTATCAATGCAAGTGTACTATAAACGATTTTGGTCGCGTATAATTAGATTGTTGTCTTTGCAATAGCAATAATACACTGAATCGTAACTTGAAATATAAGAAACAATAAAAAAAATAATCTGAAAAAAAAAAAGCAAGATGACATTATATCCATAAACCTTATGGTATTATGTATAACCGAAACACAAAAGTGTTCCTTTTCATGGTTAGGGCAGCCTGAATCTTCCAGTATATAGCTACCATGTAGGCCTACGCATTATGTATTGCAACATGAGGTACATGTATAAGAAACAGAAGCAATAATAATAGTGATTAGTTCGATATCTGGTGTACAATTTAATGTTTTGTACAAGTATTTGTGTACTTATACAATTTGAAGGATTTGATTTTCTATTTCACTCAAATTTTAAAATTGCCTTTATTAATTGATACAAACACCCTTGTTGTGTGTGTGTGTGTCTAATTATATACTATTTGAGGATCCTTTAAAAGCGAGACATTGCCGATAATAATTCGTTCTATCAAGGATTGCTAATGCTACTTTTCAAAATCATTTATTCATGCGTTGCATTTTTTTTTTTCAAGAGCAATTTCTTAAAATTTTCTTCTGTATTATATTCGTGTCTTTTTAGAATTAATATGGCCCTAATCATTGACTCCTTTTGTACCTGTTATGTCGTCTTTATTTATTTCTTTCTAAGACAACCGACTCGGACCATACAATTCAGAATAAATTGACTCTAAACACAGAAGCCATTGACTGAAACTTTTTCACCATTTCGTAAACTTCCATAATGATTATCACGATTGTATCTTGGAGAGATGTACATTGTGTCCAAAATCATCTAACATACGCTGATTCGGAGTTGCCTACAATTCTATCCACTAAACTTTTATGACAAAATGAAGCAACTAAACACTGAATGATTTTCTTGAGTTGATATAAAATAAATAATCCTAAGTACAAGTTACTTAAATAATGACTTGCAGTGTTTCTTAACCATTTGCGGGTGGCGACCTACATGACAAGATTTTCGTTCGAGCCCCTCTTAGAAGCTGGAGACAGTGAATGTGTAATGAATGTATTGAAAAAGAAAAGAAATTCGTCATAACTATAACACAATATTTAAGTTTTATTTTTCATTTATTTTAACACTATGTTTAGAATCCACAATTACAAAATGAATTTTCACTAAAACGAGTCCGTTGTTTGTTTGTTGTTTTGTTTTTAAGTTGTGTTTCCTACATAATTTTTAAGCGTTGTAAAAAGTTCTTTCTGGAACATTCGGTGGATTTCCGCTCAAGTCGGCAAAGGGGTATGATTTCGGGTCCGGTTCTCGGCGCTCAGTGTATTTTGGCGTTTTCAGCTTCAGAAATTCTTTCTCCAAGCGTTTACAACGCCTTATTCTCATAATAAGAAGAAAGAATATAAAAAGGCTAACATTTATTAGTCTTCTTTTAAAACGCACTATTCATCCTAGTAAAAAAAAAATCTGATGATAAAGAGGTAGCCCTGGTCAATAGTATTATTCGAGAGACATTCTAGGTATATATAGCACACGGGCGTCTGTAATGGGCGTGCTCTTTTTAAAGATCATCTTCGTGCTACGTAAGACGTCTCTGTCGCGGATCTTTTTTATTTCACACAAAAATCGTCACTAGAAAGAAGTGCAATTGGAATAGACGGAAGAAATTGGACAAATCCCTGGTAAGAAAATACAAATGAATCACACTTGAGGAGACATTTTGAAATGTTTTCGTCAATAAGTTTTAACCCATATTGTTGCATACGCCTCTCGCAAAAAAAAAGGTCTACATTTATTGACAAGATCTTATTAGAAGATGAAACGACGTCTCTTACTTAAAATATTTTAACTTGTAAACATTTGGCCATAGACACGGAATTAGGCCTAATAGGCTTAACTACAATGAAAAGTAAATTTTTTTTCGCTGTCGCCCCCCCCCTTTTTTCGTTTTCGTAGGTCGGTCGTTGGCTTGTTGCTCCAAACTGCTAGTAACCTAAACTTAATGTATATCTACATCGATAATATCCCAAAAATATTCTACACTTAACTAACAGCCATTGAACATAAAAGTGATATTGTTTTTAACATTGAGTTTTCAATTATTAGTTCTACTTACAGGGCACACATTGCACTATAGGTAGCGGCGGCCCTACGTAGTACTTTTGTTGCCCCCCCCCCCAAAATGGGTAGAAAAGTACAGACGTAAAATAATGGGATATCAAATCACCGAAAACAAACAACAGGACGCCTGGGCTTGTGACAATTCCTACTAGATCTATTAGGCCACACAAAGGCGAGCAGAAGCATAGAGAGTGAATGCAAACGCGCGTGAGAGAGAAAGGGACGTAACACATCATTAATAAGCCATGCACCATCTGGCGTCAAAATGTAAAGGGACGCCAGTTAAATGCCGTCTAATATTTCGTTTATTATAACATGCCATACTTATTCCAAGTGTCAACTAAGATAGAAAATAGCCAGCCAAAGAATGTTCAACGGTGGCAGCAGCCTAGTCGTCAATGACTTACGTAAACATACTTGATAGGAATGACTATTTGTAGTTTGTTGTGGAACAGAAGCATTATTTGAATTTTAGGCAGGCTCTGTCCTACCAGTATTAACCTAAAGCCTGGTAATATCTTTATATCCATTGGATTGCTGTACCAGACTCAAGTGTGTAAATGAACAACAGAAAATAGAGGAGAACATTACTTAACATGTCTACGTTTTGAGCAAGAAACTATGCACAAGTTACAGTAACTTTGGCAACAGTCTAAGTAGAACATAATCGTCTGACACTAGAGAGAAATAGAAATTAAACCCATAAATGTTTAATAATAATTTTCCGACAGGCTCTCACAACATATTTCTCTATTAATGCATGGCTTATTATAGTCCATTGATGCTTCAAGTAGATAGAAGGGAAAATATGTCCTTTCAGACGATAGCTGAATTCTGTTTCATGTGCAATAATCTTCTTATTTATCGATGTAAACTTAGGCCTTGACCGCACTTTTTAGTGAGAGAGGACACCAAAGAAAGCTATGGACAGCGAAAAAGCCTTGGCTTCAGATCTGGAAGAAAAGCGAGTCAAAAAAAATGGCTGGTTTTTCTACGCCCCCTGCACAAAGTCCAAAATCTCAATTGGTTTTCTAAAACGTGCATATTTTCATGTCCAAAACAACAATAAAAAGGTAAGAAACACGTGCTTGTGCTTCATTGATGATGCAATCAACTTATTTGACAAAGTTAGTCATTAGTATATCAATTTTGCAACTGCAGTTAAATCTCTTGACTAATTTTTCAAAGTTTTGCAAACTTGGCATATATATATATATTTTGGCTCAACAGAAAGAAACGCATTTATAAAATATTGCACACACTTGAACCCCTACAACATTAAAAGTAAGACTTTGTTCAACTAACTTTCGAATGCTATGCTTTTCTGACAAATCAAAGGACAGACTTATGTGGTCGAGTAATCAGCCACACCTCATTTCCAGTAGAAACCAACTCCTACGATCTAATTTTCGTGTCCACTTATGGCAATTTGACAGGCTTACTGTAGTCCATTGATGCTACAGGCAGATAGAAGGGAAAATGATGCCCTTTAAGAGGAGAGCTGAATTCTGCTTCCGGTACTTAATCTTTTATCCCACACATTTTCCTTTCAATTCAAAGTTTTCCTTTAATGTGAAATTGTGTATATGACGCTAACTCATCGCTTTTTTTTTTGTCAATTCAAAACAAAATACCAGTTAACAAACACATTTATGATGATTTAGCAAGTACAAAAATTGTTTGCTGGTATATGACATCTCTGCAAAACATGACCGCTAGGCCGCATGTCATTGAAAAGGCCAAATTAAAATAATTGTGTCAATGACAATGACTGCGGCTATTACCGGCACGGACGTAGAACGACCGCAGTAGTCGAGTGTAATTATATTTAATAGCAGAAGATTGCTCCTAACTGCCATGCACCGAGTTCCATCTAGCCAGGTTTTCTCCCATAGCAAAACCAGAAAGAAAAAAAATACATTCTTAAAATTATGTGTCATAAACCGATGAAAAAAAAAGTAACTTCTCCAAAATTTTTGAATTTTAAAAGCTATTGCTTCAGAATATGTTCTTTGGGATACGCGAGATATAGTTCAGTAGTAGTTATGTGTTGTATTTATATTTAATTTCTTATTCTCATCCCTCGCTTTACATTATTTGAATAATATTTTATAAGAATGTTTTATTTTTAGTATTACTGACATCTTCAGACAACATAGTTTCATTCCACTGGTAAACCAGCAAAAGGAAGAAAAATAGTCCACCGGAGACATAAGAGTGTGTGTGTGTATACATTTGTATGTATATATAACGAGGCTATGCTTCACAAAATGAAAGAGGCTATACTTCACTAAACAAACGAGGCTAGGGTTCACAATACAATATCACAATAATACCACAGAAGCTGTAAAATTAATAAATGAGCTAACTTTTGCTTTTAGAAATAGTGACATTTCGCCTTCATAGTTTGCATTTTATTTCTTGTTTTTTTTTTTTGTTTTTGTTTTTACAAAACAGGACGTATGCGACATGAAACTGATCGAAATAAACCGAAAGTGAAACAAACAATGTTCGTGTAAGTGTTTGAACGTGGTCACACTGAGATGCGTCACAATGAGAGGAAAGTTCCAGGCCACTAAACCTCCGACCATCTACGTCACTAAATATTCTGGCTTGTTGAGTGGGGGCATAAGAATATCTGGACAGAAGCCAAATGACCACAGACACTATCAGAGATGAGCTGAATGTGCTATGGCCAGTCTACAATTGTAACCTTTGACCTATGACCCTCCCCTTTTCACAGCCCATGATGCGAACAAGTTTGAGGATGCCAAGTGTTGTACATATATAAAAGTGAGAGAGAGAGAGAGAGAAAGAGAGAGGGGGGGGGAGTGCTGAAAGGCGGGGAATAACCAGGCACTCACGCGCAACTGTAATTCGATACTCAACAAATGCTAGACCGCATCCCTCCTACCCCATAGAGATAGCAGACGGCGAACAAGTTTTGTGACATAATCGTGTAATGGTGGTAAAGCTTTAGAAGGCCTAGGCTTCAACTTGACCATGTTGCTGCAACAGTGAGATGGGAAGTTATTCCTTGCCCCCCCCCCCCCCCAATCTAAATTGACGATGTTTATAGCCACGAACACACGTGACTTTTGACTCACTCATTCTTTGTTCTAATGAGCCACTACATCCATTAGTTCTAGATCTAAGACGTTATAACAAGACGAACACATCGCTCAGTGTAACACATCTCAGAACAGCGAATTTAGGCACCGGATATTTAGGCACCGCATATTTACGGATATTTAGGCACCGGATAATTAGCCAATTTTTGACAAGGCGGAAAATTAGGCACCGGATAATTAGGCACTCTTAATTTTGAAAATAATTTAAAAATGTTAACGTATATTTTATCCTTAGGCTATGGGCTATCGGTGACGTTATAATAAATAGCAACTATAACGATTCTAACTAAAGAAAAGCTGACAAAATGGGGAAAAATTACAATCATGAGAATGTGTGGAAAAAATGACTCCTGAGTCACTATATAATATAGACATCACAGGATTCAGGGGAGGGGAGGTCGAGATGATTCTCCACTCATTGCTTCCCTCCATCACCAACCCCTAAGGTTGACTGGTGAGTTTTTTTAATTGATGGTTATGCAATTTGTGTAAATATTTAGTTACTAAAGTAAATACTTTAGATTTAAAAGTATTATAAAATATTTGTATTATGTCGGGAAGTGTTGGCGTTAAATATAATCGCAATCGCCCTCTGCTTGTGGGAAAGGGAGGGATCGTACTTTTAAAATGGGATAGGCGCGGGTGGGGGGGGGGGCACACACTCCCACTTAAGGGAGAGGATTTCTCGCAGATAGATGTAAACTTGGTCGTAAAAGTTACTTAGTGAATCTTAAGGCTACACACTGGGGTCAAGGGTATGGAACAGCATAGGTGCTAAATTGGAAGTCTGGAGAAACTTGTCTCCTTAAAAAGGGTATGGGAATGAGGAGGAGGCTTTGCTCGCGTTACTTATAGGGATCTGATATGTTAATAAACTAAAGTAGTATTCATTTTTTTATAACAGCATTAATCTCTATTATCAATCTCTTTAGGAAGATCTATTGTGTAAGTGTAAGTGTTACCTCCTTCAAATTTTTGTGGTAATTAATTTTTAACTATACCTACGCATATATTCAATATATGTAAATTTATGTTCTATAATATTTATATAAAATATATATGGCTGGACATTGCAAAATGGCTAGAAATCGCGATAAAATATATTTTGAAATTTAAAAAATAGAAAGTTTATTGAAAAGACAGATGAGATGAAAATTTCTATATTAATATTTGGAATATTGGTCTCTTTGCATGTTATAAACAGAATACTCATTATGCTTATAACAGATGAAAATCTTTAAAGTTCTTAATATGATGATTATGTTGACGGTTTATGATAAAACAATGAATCAGGTTCCTTTACACGGGCGGGTATCTCAAAAGAAATTGGGTCCACCTGTTGATCATAGGTTCGAAATGTATCGAGTCTTTTCCGCGACATGCGAAATATCATGCCGATGCTATAAAAATTTTATGCAGCTACATCAAAGTCGATTTGTGGTCCAGTGTTAGTGGCCTCTTTCAGCAGACCACTGTATAAAAGATGCTTCTGTAACTATTAAGTCTCAATGTTCGAAAGCTTTTTATACAGACTACTATAGTGATTTTTTTGTTCGTTAATTTGTCAGAGTTCTTTCTGCAACCAGGTGGCGCTCACAGATTGCATAATCAACATTTAAAAAAAAAACTCACCAGTCAACCTTATAGGGGCTGGTGATGGACTGAACCAATGAGCGGAGAATCATCTTTACCTCCCCTGAATCCTGTGATGTCTATATTATATAGTGACTCAAGAGTCATTTTTTCCACACATTCTCACGATTGTCATTTTTTCCCCATTTTGTCAGCTTTTCTTTAGCTAGAATCGTTAAAGTGGCTATTTATTATGACAACATCGATAGCCCATAGCCTAAGGATAAAATATATGTTAACATTTTAAAATTATTTTCAAAATTAAGGTCGCTAATTAAAGAGTGCCTAATTATCCGGTGCCTAATTTTCCGCCTTGTCAAAAAGTGCCTAATTATCCGGTGCCTAAATTTCCGGGTGCCTAAATTTCCGGTGCCTAAATTTCCAGATACCCAGAACAGCACAGCAGTCAAGTGCGTTAGTACACTTTATAAAATAGGAAGACATCATTGCTTCGATACAATTATAACGGTTAGCTGATATTTTCATGCGGACCTCGCAGCTTTACCTGGGACTAATTTGTTCAATTAAATACATAATGGGCTATTTTTTTTTGTGACAATAGAAAACAAGTCTGTTAGACTAACAGACCATTTCTCTTTTATCTTCTTATCATATACGATAACATATAACCATATGCCTTTGAACCACTGAATAGACCAACACTAACCAAAAGTTAAGATCGAACTACCTCAGTAATTGAAAACAAGAAGACACAGACTGCCTTGCAAATAAGTTTCAAAATGAACACTAGAGGCCCATCTCCATCCCCAAAGACCAACGAGTTGTCTGCTCTTGTTTAAAGGGCGCGGTGGCTGAGTGGTTAGACGCTTGTCTTCCGAACCGAACTCGAATCTAGGTGAAGACTGGGTACCAGACATTAGTTGGTGAAATTTAAACGGTTGGCGTTGTGCTGGCCACATTACACCCTCGCTAACCGTCAACCATAAAAACACGGTTGGCGTTGTGCTGGCCACATGACACACTCGCTAACCGTCAACCATAAAAACACGGTTGGCGTTGTGCTGGCCACATGACACCCTCGCTAACCGTCAACCATAAAAACACGGTTGGCGTTGTGCTGGCAACATGACACCCTCGCTAACCATAAAAACAGACGCCCTATAGATGGCAAGATCTGAAAGTGGTACTGTACTTCTAGATTATAATGTTCTCTTGTTAATTTATTTCTACGAAGCATGCCCTGACCTTTTACAAATGGTCGAGATGAGATGGATACAAGACGGCTTACTTAATTAAATCTTGTGTTCAAATGAAACAGTCCATTTGAAATTTCACTAAAAGTTAAAAAAAAACCAACACATTTTATCCCAAAATGTAGTTTGGTGGCAACTATAGAAGCTTGGTTTGATTGCATATAATATAGAGAGTAACGAAAATGTTTTTTTTTTACTGACAAATAAAAGTAAACATATAGTAAATTATTGGTCCCTGTATAGCCTACTAGTAGAGACTGAATGGTGGCTTGGAGATAATTATTTTCTTTTAATCTCTAAACCTCGTTGGTAACTGCTCCTGTCTTCACTTGTTCATTATGTACCGAAAGTATTCATCAAACAACGGATATAGACAACTGTGCTCTTTCATTTTCTCAGAGTTATGTATTAAAATAGACTTGACGATACACAAGGTACGTGCACTTGGCATTATTGACACACACTTGCATGACCTAACACAGGCAACCACCAGGTTTCATATATACCTGGGAAATATCTCGTGGGACATGTACGTTGTATATAGCACATTGGCATTAAGGATGCTCAGGTGCAATGAAAAAATTCTACAAATGTCTTTCAGTCAGCAAAATAACGCAGGAATTCCACACTCCCCTGCCCACCTTTTTATATAGAGTTAACTAAGTGCAAAATCTGCGCTAAACTTTCATTTCAGTAGTGCTAAGTCTGCGCTTAACTTTCATTTCAGTAGTGCTAAGTCTGCGCTAAATGTTCATTCCTTTAGTGCAAAGTCTGCGCTAAACCTTCATTTCAGTACATTGTGTAGCCCTTTCTTTTCATTCCACAATCCTTCTTTTGAATACTGGCTCACATTTTACGGAATCTGACTTCTGTCACGGTAGCCACAGACTTGTATCTCAAGATGGTGGACATAATAACCCACAGTGAGCTGATCTGTTATCGTTATCGCACCAGATCCCCAAACCCACCCACCCCGTACATGCTTTTTTTTTTCTGCTTCACACACTGTCTGTGTTATCTTTTCTCCCAAGGTCTCGTCAAGATGCCCGGATATTGTCGAGTAATCTCTCTTCGGCAGCCACGGACCGAGCCGTGGAGTCTACTTATCACTAGTGTCCAAACATTGGGGCATGATAAGCAGTGACCGTGGAGAGGAGATGGACAAAAGATGTAGGCCTGGCCAAGGTTCAATGACGCCGACAAAACAAATAAGTAGCTACCACATAATGATGATATAGTACGATACTGAATCTACAGACCAGATTGAAGCGTGAAGCTTAAGACTTGAACCTTGGCACATATCGGGTACTTAATTTAACCCCCGCCCCAAAGAATGCTAGTTTATTTTTAAAGTTAAAACTATTAACAGTATTATGAGGGTGCAAGAGTGTAAGTACTGAACGAAGCAATAAAACATTTGGTGTGTCAACTATACGGTTTTTATATTCAACAATGAGAGGTTGTTTTTTTTATATGTGTTAAATATCTAGCTTTCACATTCCTTATGGGACATGCGTTTAGCAAATATACCACAGTTTGAATGTAATGATAATCTAGTGAACAGACATCTGCGGGGCATGTAGGCAGAGCAATGTAAAGTGAGTTGCACCAGTAGTCACAGTTTGCTTCACAACGTCTGATACATCTACCCGCGACAACTCCTCGCTAGTAGGATAATAACGACGACGCATATAGCATGCAGATATAATATGTCGTTTCAAGTATCTACTAGAAATCATTGCTCACACAAATTAACAGAGGAAATCATCGCATCAATAGAAAATGTCAGGGACAAGAAACAAGGAAATACGATAGTGCTAATAGAAGTAATCATTCAGAGCTAGATCTAGGTCCTACTTCAACTTTTGTTACGCACTTTGCTTTTGGTGTTTCAGATAATCAGTTGTTTCTAATACATTTGATAAGTCGATTAATTCAGGACTCTGTAGTCAAGTTATAGAGTTTTTACTTGTATACAAATGTATGTCCTTTAGTTCACAAGTAAAAAGCTCTCCCATCATCTTAAGGCTGGGGAATCAATAAGGCTCACGACTAAACTTGTAACAAAGGACAAAATAACAACTGTGGACTTACAAGGTCGAATCACTCCAGAAATCTAATGGAACACCAAAAGAGTTATCGATCCTGAATAATTTCTAGTACCAAGAGAATTTTGACAAGTTGGTCAGCATGAAGGAGTAGCTAGATTTACATGTCCAGATCGAAACTATACATTTCAGAAATGTTTCATTGCCTTTCAATATATAGACTATCCTCGATAATATTGCAGATACCGGTACAGGTATTAAAAAAATAATTTGCTGGGCCTAGATCTACAAATGTAAGTTGATACATATATAGGCAATATAGGGAATTATGAAAACAAGAGTGTAAGAAAGTAAGTTAAAACTGAGCATTAATTTTATCATTGGAAATTAAATATCAAATAAATAGATCCCATGAAAATGAAGAAGAAGAAAGACCTGATACATGAACAGAAAGTTTGTTTTTGATATTATAAAATAAAATCTTAATATAAGCCATAATAAGCCAACCCAGTGAATAGATAAACAGTTAAACACTGTGATAAGTATGCAGTTACATTATCAACAACATACAGAGATAATAAAGATAATGACGAGAAATAAAAAAAAATAACTTAGGTTAATGGGAAAAAAAAAACAAAGAACAACCACAAAGAAAAAACATTTAAAAAAAAGCCATAAAGCATTCCATACTTTTTATTCAAACATCATGCCTACTTAAAACTATAAACTGATGTCAAGTTTCATGTCACAGTCAATCAGCATGAAAAGAAAAAAAAAACAGACTTTTACAACTGTGACAGTTGCTATGGAGACGATACCATAGAGTAAGGTGTAAGTAACAAAAAAGGTCATAAGCCAAACTAGACCAACCATCTACATTGTAACATAGGAATGTTTTTACAAACCTGACATAGATCCTTCCACTCAAACCACATTGCCTTTTAAGTTAAGATGGTGTTTAAAAATGAAGTGGTAAAAAAAACGATTATTTCAATGAGAACAAGTTGACACTGAATAGATCAAATCTACTTTAAAATGCTAACCTTATATATATTAAATACAGATTTTTTTGCATTTTTGTTAACTGAAGGGACATAATTCACTAAAATGGCATCATTTTGTTAGCATAACCTTTACTGGGTTATTCATCTAAAAAATATTTAAAATCAAATTATAGAAGTAAAAACTATGATTTGGAGTGACAAGTGTAATATATGTAAATATTAAAACTTTTGCACTTATGTTGGTACCCAATATAAATTGGGAGGAAAGCTAAGTAAGAGTTAGACTCCTATTATATATTTTGTTTTATTATTGAATGTGAGAAAGTTCACCATAATCATCACATTAAATTAAATATACTTTACATTAGATTTATTAAATGTTAAATTTGTGATATATGTAATTATATTTCAAATCTTGAATTGTAAAACAAATAGTATTATAACAAAAATTGAACAGACAATAAGACAAGGCAAAATGAAAGGAAATAGGAGGGAATCCAAATGAATATTTTCAAAACTCTCTTTCATTGAAGAAGGTTTTTTTTTGTACTTATTTCAGTTTAATTCTACCTGATAAACTCCCAAGTATTAAGAAAAAAATTTCAACCCCAATGAAAGAGGAAGAGGGGACAACCCAGGAATACATAGCACCGCGATTTAGAAGCAAAAGCCTAGTAGATGGGGAAGGCGTGGAGACAGTTGGAGAGACTAGCCCAGAACTGAGACACATGTTGGTGGCCTGTGCTCAGACAGGACCATGGAAGAGATGAGATGAGAAATCAAATGTAAAATAGAAATAATTAAAAAAAAACAAAAAAAACCTTACCTCCCGAAGTTTATGGATTTCCTTCTGAAGGTCTCGATAACGACCTGGCAACTCTGATATACTACCAGTTGGTGACCTGGCTCCAGTTTCTACTTCCATTCGATACCTTCGAAGCTCATCTAGTTCTTTTTCCATCTCACTCAAAAGCTAAATTATCATACATAAATAAATATTATAGTTAGTTACATTCAACTTGCTATGTTTTCTTTGTAAACTAATAACAAAATTTTTCAGAGGAGGTTCACAATAAATTGCACAGTATTATAACACTATTTA
Source organism: Biomphalaria sudanica (assembly GCA_036873155.1). Lineage (NCBI taxonomy): Eukaryota > Metazoa > Mollusca > Gastropoda > Planorbidae > Biomphalaria > Biomphalaria sudanica. The sequence continues at coordinate 770,583 of JAZGLO010005595.1, read as the reverse complement.
ATACAAATTAAAATAAGAAAAGGAAACAATTGTTCAAACTATGATTACACATACCTGGCCTGTGGCATTTCTTTCTTTCTGATTCAAAGCTTCTTGCCTGTGATAGTCAGCTTTCAATTTCTCATGTTCATCATACAGAATATTATATGTTTCTTGTCTTTCAAGTAAGCGTTCTTGAATGTCCATCTTTTCCTGAATAAACACATTGCCAAAATATTTTCTTTTAAATTTCTAAAATGTATCAAAAAGACAAGAGTAACAAAATGAACAATCAATATATTAATCTTTAGTGCTGAAATCTACTATTTGCAGTAATCCATTCATATATATGATTGTGACAATTACTTACTGTTCTAAGCTTTGAGATCTCTGATTGTAATCTGGGTGCTTCTTGTTTCAGTTCTTCATATTCATGTTCTATCCTATGCCACCTGAGCATTATTTGTGAAATGTAATTACAGCCTGAGTATAGTTTGACTTAAAATATTGGAAAAACATAGTATACCATACAATCAATGATTTAAGAAAAGAAAATATGATTAGGACTTTTATTTTTACAGGATTATTGTTTTGTAAGTAAGATAAAAATTTTACTGTGGAAAAACATTTAAATAAATAAATTAAAAAAAACAAGAAAGCAACACACACCTTTGTGTAATGTAATCCACCTGTTCATTTTTCTCTCTTTCTTGTTTGGACTTAAAAAATAAAATAAAATAAGTAAAATGAGAAAGTGATTCTCTTATGGAATTAAAAAACCCTTCAGTAACTCAAAGTCGGAAATAAAATTTATTTAGCTTCTTGGCTAGATAATACTATAAAACAAATAGGATTTTTTTTCCACATTGTCACAATTGCTTACTATGTAGTCTTGATATTTCCTGCGTTCATCATGTAATCTGTCTTCAGATTTAACCTCCATGTCTCTCAGCTGTTCTTCAAGATAAAGAACTCTAGAAATAAAAAAAGTAATTAAGTAGAAATAATTAGTTAAAGTTTTTGTTGTTAATGTTATATAACACAGACCTATAACCCCAAAAAATTATTGAAAAATTGTGAAAACTGTTACTCCAAAGTACTAAGCACACACACAAATAAAACTTTGTAAATTGTTTTCTCTGACTTACTTCTGTACTAAAGTATTGTTTTCGTCTTTGAGTTTAATTTGTTTTGTATTTGTTTCTGTCTGTACCTGAGTTAGATGCTGAAGTTGGTCTTCTAAAAACTTCAGCTGCAGGAAAATAAAATAGTAAAAAATTTGTTTGAAATTGTTATAACATAATTTACTAATTTAAAATTTAAATGATAATTGCCAAGGTTTACCTCCAACTATTATCTAATTTTCAGTACTAATATTTAACAGTAGAGAAAGCTTTGCAATATGATGAAAAATTTCAACTTACTCTTCCATCAACATTTTGAAAGTTGCCTTCAATATCATCAAATATCTCATCTGAACCAAAGCTACTACGCCTGGTGCTGGACGGGGAGTTCTTCCCACTTCTTTGAAGTTGACTAGAAAGTTCAGGGAAACATTTTATATTATTTTTTTAGTGACATCCTAGTTTGCCTATCTCTTTTCTACAAACACATTTACACCCTGACAATATCAGTGGGTCAGAGTTTACACGGATGGTTCATCTCATACGACCACCACAAATGTAGGAGCTGGAATATTCATCAAATGGCCAAACGGAGAAAAACTAGAAAAATCCATTGCTATGGAGAGCTCTCCAACAGCCATAGAGTAAGGGAAGAGTACTAGAACTAGCAGCTACCTCGCTAGTAAATCACCAAAGTACCCCACACAGTCAAATTGTCTTCCTAACCAATGCAATAACAGTTCCCCAATGTGAAAGGACTTAAGACAGTACTTATAAAGCTCAACAGCAACAAAAAAAACTTTCATTCAATGGATACCAGCACATATCAAACTAGAAGAAAATAAGAAGGCTGACTGACACACTTGCCAAGTGTGGGAGAACAAACACTCAATTGAACATTGCAATCTTTGCAGAAGAAATGAAGAACTAATAGTAAATAGAATCAACAAGAAATGGACTAGCGCTCATCTGAATCACAAGAAAGACAACGCCTACTTTATTATCCCAACATGATCAACGTCTAATCTTTCGCTTCAGAACCAGACAACCAGACACAACAGAATGAGACAGCATATATTACAGAAGCTATAGAATGTCACCAGCGAATGCTGACCATGTCCTTCAAAACTGCATTCTTCATCGAGAGGCCCGATAAAGACACTGGCCCCAAAATACCCCTATTGGAAGAAAACTATATGGAGAGCTGCCTGATTTGGAAACCACTGCAGTTCATCTCGTATATTGGTCTAGTCATCTAAAAGCTCCAACCTAATAATGGGAATGAAGAAGAAGTAGTTTTGCTAAGCTCAATCTGAGCACAGTAAAAAAATTTAATAATCTTTAAAGCTAATTAAAATAATTATTATAATATCTGTTATCTCTATTATTATTATTGATTTTTAAAGCTTAGTACACAATGATTATTTAGGCTATACGACTTATGCTAATGGTTTAAACCAATGTGTCAATGACATACCTAGCAAGTGACGCACTTGTAATCCTGCGGTTGGGACTACAAAGTAAAAAAAAAATATGAATTAGTATTAAGCAAAAAAAAAAGGATTAAAGCTTATAATCTTTACAAATGAGGTATAATCTCAGCAGTTGAATAATAATTTTTATGCTCTATTATTTAAACTTTTTTATTTGAATTCGAACTCTAGAAAAATAAATTTGTATTTTTTAAAACAAAAAATATTTAAAATAAATACAAAGTTTATTTTCATTTTTTTTAACAGAAAAAAATATCATAAAGTTCAGAAATGTTTGCAAGCAAGCCAGAGCCAATTAAAGAAACTATTTTGACTGGAATTTAAAGTTGAAATTTTAGCAAATAAAATTAGGCCTCATTCTAGTGTTCCATAAAACAGTGAAAATCTAAAAGTGATGTTAAATATAAAATCATCTCCCATAACAACAATCATAACATTGATTTGTATATACAAAGAACTAGAATGAATAAAAGAAAACATTAAAAATATACATTCATTAGCATGCAGAGGGTTTGAAGAAATATCAGATTTTTTTTTTAGTGTTTTTTTTAAATTCTGTGTAATTAGGAGATCACATCAGACTACTTCCTACATAATAAGAAAATTATTATTAATGCAGAAATGAATAGGTCAAAGTTTTGTTATAGATAATATCAGTTTAAGCAAGTCACCTGTAATACATTGGCAGACAGTGTAGAGATTACTGGCTAAGGTTGGAAACATGTTATAATGTGAAAAGATAATGTGCAAAGCAATACTAAACAGATTATCACAGATTCTACAAAAAGAAGCTTGGACATCAACGATAGATAACTAGTAAGAAGTTAAAGTATATGTCATACATAAAAACACTTTAAATATCCTCACCAATAAAAAATAAAAAAGAGAGAGAAGAAATAAAAAAAAAAGGAACTTCAAACAGCCAATAATGAAATAATTTTACAACAGAAATAATAAAAAGCTGGCAAGAACAAGAGCAAAGATTTGTCCAAAAACAATGACTACCACGATCTTTTATGCCTGGTTAATGGGTCCTTTCTATCAGCTCTCTTACGTTGAGTGGATGGAGTTCTGTTGATTGAAGTGAATATTTAGTTGTATTTACAAGATGGAACTTATCTCTCACAACAATTTTTTTCTTCATGGAAGATGTTTTAGTCTGATATTCCTTACATAAACAATTGCACGCAATCATGATGTTCTCTGTGCATTTTTATCAGCTTAGCCATTGTGGACATTTTATGGGGATGAATGGTTGTGAGAGGTTTATGTGCAGTCTTTTAAGGAACTCAAATTTATCCCATCTTAAAAATACTTCTTCAGCAGGTTTAAGACTTGAAACCACCAGATGACAGTAATGCGTTTAAACCCTTCAGTCACCAGAGTTATACTACACAGAGAACTATAGTATCATTAAGACTTGTTAACACTTAACTTCACATTAAGATATCTTTTTTTTTTTACTTTAAGACAGAGTTAACATTTCAGATTTATCTTATACTCTAAGCACAAGCTTGTTCATATGATCTACTTACAGATGTCCCTGATCAGACACATCTGCTTCTGATTCAATTTCTCCATAGTCTTCATAGTTTTCTTCATCTGTGATTTCTTGACGACTGTAAGATAAATAAAGGAGTCAATATTAGCCTGTCCAACAAACCAGTTTAAGTACATTATTTAAAGTTAATAAAATTAAAAAGAAAAAAAAAAAAAACAAAACTTGTGAGTTTATGTAATGTAACCCGTTGAGAATTTGACTGAGGCTGGAGTTTCTAAATGTCATTAGTATATTATTTATCTTTAAGATCAATAAATGTTTATAATATACAGTAGAAAACTTTACATAAGGCTGATTTTAAAGCAAAAAACAACAACTAATTCAATATGAATTATTTTAATTACATAAACAAAAGTATATGTAAAGGACCAACTATAATTGTAATTAAGATCTATATTTTATTCTTTTGTAGAGCATATTTGTAATTTTCAAAACACACAATACACATACAGCTGATTATTATGTAAAAAAAACTAGTCTAAATTCTGGAATGTTTTTATATATACTAGTTAAATAAATTATTATTAATACTCATCAATATTTATATAAATAATGTATGTTGTGTTATAAGAAACAGAATTATCTCATGGCAAGAAGATCCTGCATCTAATTTTTTTTGTACATTGTTAAAAAAAATGATTGATAAAAAAAAAAAAAAAAAAAAAAAAGATAATAAGAAAAGTACCAAAAACAAACTAGTTCCTTGTCAAACACTAACACATTTTCTCACTCAAGATTCTTCTCCTGTGTTTGTGATATTTTATGCTATTTGAAAACGTTTTTATATTTTGAAGTTATGCTTGATTGTTGTCTTTTTGCTTTTTTTTTTTTTAGCGTTGTAAGTGTCTATGCTGGAATGTTTACAAATCTAGTTTTTTAAAATATTGTTCCTGGGGAATATTTGTGAGAGATAAATCTTACAGCCTCTCTTGTTCTCTTTAGTTGAGAAATAATGTTCAGGGATGGTACATGGGTCTCAGGTTACAGAGAATTCCGATTGGGTCAAATTCTTTATTTTTAAGATCCAACTGTTTTTGTATTTTTAGTCTGCATCACAAATTTACCATGGAGAAAATAAAATATTGTTTGTTATAAATTTCAGGTGACTTTTGATTCCTAGAACATTTAAGGATGATCAAACATGCTGCAGGTTATTTCATTCTTATAGCTCACAAAACTTCACATCTAATTCTTTTGTGTGCAATTTCATTTTTTTGTATTTACTTAGGCTTGCTATTGTTTTATGACTAAAAATTTAAACAAACATTAAACTTAATAGTGACATCAGTGACGTCCTTATAAAGTTTTAAGTTTTTGGTGTTGATTTAAAACTACAAACATTCTACCAATCAAGAAATACTATATCCATTAATGCTGTGATTAAGAGGTACAATGTACAATAGTTAATAAGTTACAAAACAGTATAGGCTGCCTAAATAACTGCCCTTAAGATGTACAGCCATTTCACTGGAAAAAAAAAGGTTTATAGTAGTACTTTTAAACATAGATTTTAAAAAAATTAAGATTTGTTTTAAACTAAGTTTTGTAAATGCTAATTTGAGCAGTGTGGCTATAAATGAAAAAAAATTAGCAGGTCATGATTCATAAGAACAATAGAATAAAAATATCTCCTAAAGTTGAATGATTTTAACCAAAGTACCTGCTTTCATTAATTTCTGAAGACTTTCCACTTATTGCACTGTCTCCATCATCTTCAGAAAGGTTTGGGAGTAAGAATGGGTTGCCGTTCAGTTCAGTTTGTGGTAAGACAATATTACTTGTGTTGGAAGAACTTTCATTAGCTGATAAATCCACTAAACCAAAATCATCAAAACTGGAGAAATCATATTCTGCGTAAGTGTTGTGGCTACTTGAAGGGCTGGTCTTTTGGCTCTGTGAAGTAGAACAGTCCATCAAATAAGAAAATTAAAGTTGGTTAGGATTGCAGTGTATTTTTTGGCCTAAACCTCTCTATTTGATTCTTAGCAAGATAATCAAAATCTTCACTGCCTACAAGCTTCAGATGATGTAAATATGAAGTTTTATTTGTATAAACTTTCTGATATCTATATTATAATGTTCAACATTTAATGGTAACCTAACTTTTTTTTTTCATTTCTGTTGGTAAAAAATCAAATGTGTCCATATCCAAATATATTATTTTGGGGTAAAAGCCAGACAGTATTTTTATTTCTAACAGTGATAAGGTCAATAGAAATGTTAGCATTGCTAGCATTTTAAAAGCAGCATTTTGATGATGTCTTCTACAGTAAAGAGGGACTTCTTATGGTCCAACAGTAACTCTGGCAGAGCACGTATCTCGCATGGGGGACGAACGTATGCCAAAAGCAATCGTTTTTGGTGAGCTGAAAGGTGGTCAACGTAATAGAGCTGTCCCCACGGAAACGCTCTAAAGAACAGCTTAGGCGCCAACTTGCTTTAACTGACACAGAAGAGAGCATCTGGTTGAAGGCAATTCAGAACGAGGCAGCTGGTGGTCACTTACAAAAGCCGCGGAATACGCATTTGAGACCAAAAGAACCTCCGCTGCCGAGGACAGACGTACAAGCCAAAAAAAATAAATCTAAACCGGCCACCAGTCGATAATGGTTATGCCTGCGCTGGATGAGGAAAATTATGTAGGTCGCAGCTGGGGCTGCGTATCCACGGGAAATACTTCATTCTTCATTTATCTTCGGACTCGAAAACAGGTCCTATTACTTCCCTGCAGTTATCCAAGAATGAAGCGTGATTTTAAAAGCAGGCGACGTTTCAATCTAGAATTTACACACCAATACACAGTTAATAAACAGCAGCACTCTAAAAAACAACAACAACAACAACTGGATCTACGTCCTACTATTAAAAAAATAATTAATACAATAAATAATACAATACACCAACAGTGCCCATGTATGACTAAAATGATTCACTTGCCAACACACATAACAAGGTGATAGTTGTGCACAACCCCCCCCCCCCTCGCAAAGACATGTACACAATTATAAACTTTGACTAGGTGTACCATTACCTGTTGCTGAACGTCACTGGAGCCGAGTATTTCACTAGACATACTGATCACAGCTTTCCCCTCAACGAAAACAAGTCTTTTAATTGTCCCCCCAGGTATAAAATAACGTCATAACGAAAGTAGGTGGCTCTGGTCACTTCCGGTCCACTTCAGTCCAAGTACATCTAGCCCAGGCTATACAAAGTCTGAGAGAAGTGTTGTAACCATTCATAAGAAGGACAGTTATAACATTTTCTCACGACTAAAAGTGGAGGCGTTAAGTATTACAGGTCACGGCTCAATGGAGATGAACTAGTGAAAACGCTACCGTAACACATGTAACAAGTAGAGGGCAATATAATCTCAATATCTAGCCTCAGTCACTGTCAAGGACATTGATCCAAGACTTGAATAACAGAACATATCTCATCAGAACTGTAATCTAACTATATAAATATGTATTTTCATCGCAGGAAGCACAAGTCACGATTTTAAAATGCTAAAAATGATTCTTAAACAAAAAGAATCCGTGAAAAATGATCGAAAAACGATGCACAGACGCTGGTACACAGGTCGAAACTATTCCCTTGGCACCTGAAAGCATAATGAAGCAACAACACGGGCTATAAATAAAAAGGTGGCACATGCACAAGGTGCAACACTGAAACTGGTTTGACAGCGCCGAGTGACGTGATATGTCGTCTGTTACATCAAGGGAAATAACTGTATAAATTTGTAACATAATTCGAAGAATGGAACAAAAAAAAATGTAAAGTCACTATCGGATCACAGATGGAAAACCATAGCCTGTGACAAATAGTAAATTCAGGGTTCAGGAATTGTAATCATGTAATGATGTTTAAATTAATATTTAGACGCTTTCATGTTTAAAAAAAATAATATAGTAATACAAAAGGGAAGTAATTTCTTTACCTGCGTTCTTCAGTATCATTTAAATAATATTAACAGTTACCCCCCTGCCAAACGCTGAATTAGAAAAATATATTTTGATCATTTTTTTTCCTCTTACTATCTTATGCAGCATATAAAATCCTGTTTTTAAAAATCTATCTATCTATCTACACCTATGTATAACTATCAATCTATCTATCTATCTATATCTATCTATCTATATCCATCTATATCCATCCATCTATCTATCTATATCTATCTATCTATCTATATCTATCTATCTATATCCATCTATCTATATCCATCTATCTATCTCTATATCTATCTATCTCTATATCTATCTATCTATCTATATCTATCTATATCTATATATCTATCTATATCCATCTATCTATCTCTATATCTATCTATCTATCTATATCTATCTATCTATCTATCGATTTACCTACCTATCTATCGATTTATCTACCTATCTATCTATCTCTTTTTGTTTCTAAAATATTAAGGTTCCTACATTTAACTTTGTTTCGGGCGTGTTTCGGTATATCGCTATCCGACTCTACGGAAGTCATCTCGTAATAAATTGATCATAAACATACCAAATCTAAGAGCAAGCCATCATATATCCCATGTTCTTTGTATACCTATATATAAAGTCAATATATATCTATATTGATTTTAAAACAAGGTAGATGAAACATGTTAACTAAATTCTACAGTTCCAGATTGCCAAACCTCACTGGTTAATTAAAACAAACTCGAAATCATTTCAAATCCTTTAGATATTTTACTGCGTTCTAGGAAAGAACCTTTCGTGGGCAACTTAAGGATTTAAGATATATAAGGAACTGAATTTTGTGTGTGCAGATAAATAGCAGGGAACGAGTGCCCCAGCGTCAGCCTTTTAATAAGATTGCAATACCAATATATTATGCTATAAAAATAATGTTTCAAGCCAAAAGTGTTTAAAAGTAACAGCTTAAGTTACCTAAAACGATTTTAAAATTACATAAAATTGTATACACAATTAGGTATAGGACTTTAACAGACACTATTGACTTCGAATAAGTATGACGCCTGACCTATTTAATCAGTCCACATACTCATCCATCGCGTGGGGGGCACCCTCTCATTACAGATATACGGTACTTAATTAATTAAATATACATATTTCAAAACTGCACCTCTCTCTCTCTCTCTCTCTTTCAGCTGTGGTAGTCTATCATCCAATCTGAAGACTCCAAAGTCGAAAGGGAGTTAATGCGATGTCCAAGGAGAGAAAAATATCGGCCGCGTGAGTTCCACATTCCTGGTCGACTGAATTATCGACAGCCCATCTGTGACAAGCAATCAATGGATAACATACCACAAATACGAATTAAGACGCAAAACTATTTTGTATTTCGCTACGCCATTCCTTCAGATTTGGGAATAATCAAAAGAGGACCCATCGGCATGAATCAGTTGATATGTGAAGTAATACAGATTCGATTAATTAGCATTTTCTTGTCGGACCATAACAAAAGAATAACAGAATTTTAAATGAAAGTGCTGGCTGCGTTAGTAATCTTTGACACTAAACTATACAAGTCTATTAGATATAGATTTCACATAAGCGCAGTGATGCCCATCCAATGTATTCCACATAAAGAGGGTCCACTAAATGTCCGACACGTACGTCATTGGCCGTAGGAGCCATTCCTCTTTCTTTGGTTCTCATTTAGCCTCTCATTGCATAGTAGACAGTTTTAAGTAGTCGGATAGAATCGCTTGGAGGACCAGATGTGTCCCGCTTTTCGTAGTTTGGCATCACTGCTATAGAGACACATCATCATCTGAAATAATTCTAATATTGATGGGGAGGAGTGTTTCTGTCTGAGTGTGTGTGTGTTTACTGGGGCGAGGGGTTAGTCAAAAGCTCAACCTTTTTCACTTTGATCCTTTCTGTGGATAGTTATTTAAAAAAACAACAATAACCTTCCAATACCTTTAATAAGGTGTACTAATTGTATGGCTGGACATCACGGGACCTTACCCATTGACCAGAACGAAAAAACAAACTCTAATTAAGACTGAGCTGACCTATTACCATTCTGTTTCCTCTATAAACATCGGTCAGTAATTGCAAGATGTAGATCAGAGACAATTTAATTAGGTCATGGTATCGCGAAGAGAACTCTCTCAGACCTCCAAACAGATCAATCAACACAGTCCAGATAAAAGCGTTCCTCCAGAGGTAGAACAAGGGAACTAATCCATACTCGCATTCTCAGCAGCGTTCTTAGCCTCGCTTCCGTCACCAACACAATTTTATTCTCGCGACGCTAACTAAAACATGGGTCAATATTTTGTTTGGGTCCGTCACATTTTCAGATGAATGAGACTCTGCATGGAATCAGCTGCGGAGCTTGTGTGTGTGTGTGTTTAAAGTTTTATTGTTTAATAAAAAAAAACACTACTGTAACCAAATCACTATAACTACTATAACACATATTTCTCACTGTGTTTGAATTTTGTGCCTAGAATTAAAATCTTATAGGGATACGGGATACGTGTGGGATAGATAAAATAATAATAATATTAGTTGATCATGCACTTTACATAAGATTCCTGAATTAATTAGCTTAAAATTTACAGGCGTTTTTTTTTTCTTTAAATAATTTCTGTATCTAAGGTCTATCCATCTACAAGCTCACATTATCACACTATTCAATTTACAGTTTTCAAGTTAAACTTGTATATCCATGCTCCCAGTCCAAGTTAAACTTGTATATCCATGCTTCCAATTCAAGTTAAACTTGTATATCCATGCTCCCAGTCCAAGTTAAACTTGTATATCCATGCTCCCAGTCCAAGTTAAACTTGTATATCCATGCTTCCAGTCCAAGTTTAACTTGTATATCTATGCTCCCAGTCCAAGTTAAACTTGTATATCCATGCTCCCAGTCCAAGTTAAACTTGTATATCCATGCTCCCAGTCCAAGTTAAACTTGTATATCCATGCTCCCAGTCCAAGTTAAACTTGTATATCCATGCTCCCAGTCTAAGTTAAACGTGTATATCCATGCTTCCAATTCAAGTTAAACTTGTATATCTATGCTCCCAGTCCAAGTTAAACTTGTATATCCATGCTCCCAGTCCAAGTTAAACTTGTATATCCATGCTCCAAGTCCAAGTTAAACTTGTATATCCATGCTCCCAGTCCAAGTTAAACTTGTATATCCATGCTCCCAGTCCAAGTTAAACTTGTATATCCATGCTCCCAGTCCAAGTTAAACTTGTATATCCATGCTTCCAGTCCGTTAAACTTGTATATCCATGCTTCCAGTCCGTTAAACTTGTATATCCATGCTCCCAGTCCAAGTTAAACTTGTATATCCATGCTCCCAGTCCAAGTTAAACTTGTATATCCATGCTCCCAGTCCAAGTTAAACTTGTATATCCATGCTTCCAGTCCATAGTTAAACTTCTATATCCATGCTACAAGCTCGCGTTGAACCTGGCTACTAATCCAGACTTGTTCCAGGGCCGAATTAGACTTCGATTTAAAAAAAAAAAAGGCATTGACTCACGAATGTATTTTTGATTAGTTTCAGACTTAAATATTTTTGATTAGTTTCAGACTTAAAGAAATTGGGACAAGACGATCAACTCAAACAAACAAATAAAACTTTGGTAAGGATAATTACAAAACAGAACAACAAACAAGGTTACAAAGACAGTTTGTGTGGAAACACAAACTCAAAATCGGCCCCCGAAGTGGTCCACCCAGGCAGGCTTCAATATTTTCAGAAAGAACATCCAAATGAAATTATATCAAAGACAAATGAGAGATAAGAATGGAGAAAGAAGGTTGATCTTGTGTAGTGCCCCAACGGTACAGCAGATCAAAGGATAGGTGCAAACGAATGCAAATTTAGATGTGAACATGGCCTAACTAGTTCCCCTTTCAGACCTTGTGGTCTATAGGGCAGATGATGTAAAGTTCATCTGTTTTTGTGGCCTACGATTAAAGAGGGTGTCATGTAGCCAGCACAACGACCAACCGCCTTTACTTTTCCCCAACTAATATCAGGTACCCATTGGAGCTAGGTGGACTTAGAGGCTCCTAAGGATAGGTGTAAGTAAGGATAGGTGCAAACGAATGCAAATTTAGATGTGAACATGGCCTAACTAGTTCCCCTTTCAGACCTTGTGGTCTATAGGGCAGATGATGTAAAGTTCATCTGTTTTTGTGGCCTACGGTTAACGAGGGTGTCATGTAGCCAGCACAACGACCAACCGCCTTTACTTTTCCCCAACTAATATCAGGTACCCATTGGAGCTAGGTGGACTTAGAGGCTCCTAAGGATTCCGAAGTTGAAAATCCCAGTCTCCACCAGGATTCGAACCCGGGGCCCCCGGTTCGGAAGCCAAGCGCTTTGCGCTCAGCTACCGCGCCTCTCCCGGCCTAACTGAAGTCTTATAATTGATGTAATTGTTTTGAAAATGCTCAATCTCTTATTTGTGACAATGATGCTATGCAACACAAATGATGAAAATTAAGTTTACAAGATTACTAATGGTTTCAAATTAGGTCTAACTTATAATGCATACTTAATAGCTTTTTCTCTTTAAAAAACTGCTTGCATAACTGATTTTAAAAATTAGATTTTTCGCTTTCAGAAAAAAAAAGTAGCCGTTGCATCAGAACTTTGAATGGTCTAAAATATTGTGATGTCGGATTTTCAATATCTTTTCTAGTTTACGAGATCTAAACGGGACGGACGGACAGACAGACAGACAGACGGACAGACATTTCGCACAAAACTAATTACGCCTTTCCCCCTTTCGGGGGCCGCTAACAAAACAAAACAAAAACTATTCCAGAATATTAGTTGGTAGGTAGTACAGTGAAAGCCGAGCAACACCGGAATGCAATGCCAAGCTAGTCGATCTATCTACTGGTACCGACATATCCAGTAACGTGGTCAGGTTATTTCTTCTCAATAATGAATCGATTTACTTTTGATAAGAATAATTAGCTCTTTTATCAGTGGAGTACCCAGCGACTAATGGTTAATAGATTCCTATACAAACTACTGAGGGATAAAGTTAAAAATGTAACGATATTATAATGCACTATAGCCATGCCTTCAGGAGAGAAGCTCAAATGTAAAGTAGCAATTATACACAAAATACTGAACACTAATCTTCAAATACAAAAACAGAAATCTAATAAAATACTCAAAAAGACACAAAGATAAAGGCACATTCCTCGTCCCATATGCTAGGATAAATGTGTACAAATACTCCTTCTTCCCTAGTGCTATTAGAGCATGGAATGGGTTGCCTGAGCTAGCCAGGAAAACCAGTGACTTGGCAGAATTTAAGTCATTGGTTAACACACATGACTAGATGCATGACGCGTAGGACGTAATAATCTTCTTTTTTGAAGTAACGTCTGTATTTTATAAGATAAAATAATGTTTTGTTTTCACAAAGTTCCGTCCGTCTGTCTGGGTGGAATCATTTGCAGGTTAGCTCTCCTCTTTCCATTCTCAGATCCAGTTGAAACTACGAACAATTATTTATTGTTGATGACAACACACGAATCAATAAAAAAAAAAACTAATTAGTTGATCCATTAGTCATAATTATTTTTTAAAAATAGAAAATATAGTAAGGCTAAAGGAAGATACCTAAAGCCTTGTGTATAGAATTAGGTCGTTCGATAAAAAATTGGGAAACTAACAATAGACTATAAACATACTTATATAAGTGCTTGGATAGCTCAGTGGTAAACACGTAGAAGGCCGGTGTTTCGAAAAGGCAGCACGGAAATCTTCTCTCAGATTTACCCCCCCCCCCCATCTGGTCAACAAAAGTTATTGGACCATAGCGCACTGAACATGAAAGTTGCGCTAAACAAAAAAAAATTTCATACACATATTTCGAATTGCACAAATGCATTATTGTTAGTCTAGATAATTTTTATTGATCCAATCAAATGGAAATTCAGTTTGACTACAATTGACAACCTCAGCATTTCTTTTGTCATTGTGCTCGTTGACAGCTACTAGGTACAAGAGAATCTCTCTAACTACTACTTTGATCACACACTGATCTATTAGGTGTGGGATGGGGGTATATAATTGTGTGTCACGCATCAAGTCATTAAAGGATGTAAACATAGGTTGTATTCCCAAAAAGTTGTACCAATCAATAGCCAGGAAGAGAAGTTGTATGGCTGATTGGTATCGCAAAGCTCAGGACCCAGCGCAAACCACAAAATTCAGTACGAATCACACCACACAGCTCAAACCATGCAACCCACCAGCATGACTGATACTTTTAACTTAGGCAAACGTTTGATTTAACTCCACCAGAGAGGTCATAATTGCCTCTCTGTCGGTCCCATGTCAGGACAAAGAAGAAAGGCCGGCGTAGGGCTAGCAACTCCACCCTGGAAACTAAATAGCTACAGAAAGCCGACGGAAAACGTTGTCCTGAGAGCAGAAGGCTCTTCTATCAGAAGACTCATGAAGCGAAGTTTTGAAAGCCGAAAGGATTAAAGTTTGGTTACACTTGGAACAAGATAGAAAGATGGCCCAAAACAGAAAGCTATGGAGATCTATTGTTGGCGGCCTATACTCCAATAGAGATGACGGGCTGTAAGTAAGTCAACGTTGGAGTCTCCGCTTCATACTGCGATATTAGTGGACATTGTCGGGAAGATCATTTAAAAGCATTTTGAGAATATTCTTGAAGCGCCGCTGCTTTAAGACAAGTTGACCTATTCTACTCATCTGTTCATCTCGTTTCATTTTAACCAAAGAATAGTATGGTCATAACAAGGACACTACCCACTGCTGTTCAGCATCAGACTTTCTGAGCATAATGCGGCAAGCTTTCTGCACAGAAATATGTCATAGGCAGCTTCCACAGCCTCTTCCTAGCTGATGCCCACAGATCTGAGGTGTTCTAAGGAGTTGCGGGGCCAAGTTATACGTGGACGGCAGTAGCCTAACAAAAGTTTACAAAACCACCAATCACACATGCGAATAGTACTCAACACAAAGAAAATAGGACTCACCTCAAATACTGACAAGTCACCAGCAATGTCAAGTGGTACTAACGTATCCTCACTGACCAAAGTTTCCTGTGAGACACTGTTCTTAAAGTTTCGAGACACTGGTAGACAAAAGAATTGAATTTAAAAGCAAGCTTATTTTTTTACAATATCTATCTGTTCAAGTCACACTTTTGGACTGGAGCCTTCTTTGTAGGCAAAGGGCGGGTGGACGCGATTCTGGAAAACGGCTCCAAGATTTCCCAACAAAATTGACAGTTGATGTATATCTTTGGGAAAAGGAAAACTCTGACTTGAAAGTGTAAAAGAAAATAATTTAACTTTGGCAGGAGATTTGAAAATCTGGATCTTGAAAGGATTCTACGCCCTAGGGTATTTCCGCATGTAGGTATTATTCATTCCCGAGTTTAATAATTTAATGTTAAAGAACATTTTGTGCACATTTTGCAAATCGTCTTCTAAGTCTAGATCTAAAGGACTATTATTGGAATTTTATAAAGACTTACTCAACCAGGATTCTTTTTGAAAAGGTGGGGGCGGGGGGCAGAGGTGGTGGTGAGGTAAATATATTTTTTCTTTTAAATAGAACATTCATTAGTTATTGAGAGAAAAACATTCGCTTTACACGTTGTATAAAGGAGGCATTGTCTTTTTCAAAATGGTTTTCTAATGTTTTTCTCGTTCCCGACCCACACCGATCAGTCTGAACCCATCTTAAAGTTAACGTTTCACAAGTCAGTATAGTGAAAAGTCTTTTACCCATGGGGTAGACTACATGTAATAAACCTCTTTCTATGCCTTCAGTTATCGAGAGCTTTCAGTGGCTGGCCTAAACAACCAACCACCCTTTGCTTTCAAATGTCCGCCATTAGATTCATAAATCCCACGCCAATTCTCAAGTTGAAACTTTGGACAATTATTAATTGTAACTAACTAAACATGAACCAATAAAAACAACCAATTAGTCAATTACTTACTGTTAACTAATTATTTTGCTTGAAATCGAAAAAGGTGAAATAAAAGCAAAATATTGAGAGATTTAAAAGTAAATTTGGATTTCTTTTTCTTAGATAAGCTTTGTTTGCTTCTTAAAAGTTTTTTTCCCCGCTGACCACAGGTAAATACAAAGTTCAACGATACAGCGTAATATGGTAATATACTATTGAAAAGAAATCTACTTTCAATCTAAGCACTGTTCCCAAACTGCCCATTAACCCAAGTAATGTCCCCAAACTGCCCATCGAACCAAGCGATGTTCCCCATTGAAATAAAGGCTGTGTTGTCCCCCCTTACCTTGTTGCTGTAATTCTATGATCTGTTGAACACCGTCACAAAAATCCGTATAACTGATTACTCCCCGGCCTTCTGGGTCTAAAAGGTTGATGATTCCAGTGAGTTGCTGTTGAGAACAAGAAGAAAACGTGATCAGGACATCGTAAAGGTCACAGTTACGTGCACAATGCAATTTGAAGATCATTGACAAGATTAATTATTAACATTAACTGTCAATATATCGAGACGGCAATCACAAACATTGACTCAAACTGTCAATATGTTGATGTCAGACTTTGAAAGGTAGGCGCGCTGTAGGCCGACCCGTCAAACATGATCTTCAGTTACGTCTGTATTAATACATTTTCTAAGGGGGATGTGTGGAGCAATCAAATGTACAAAATATGTGTATGTACAGGCAATTAATACTAACAAAGAATAGTTCACTTTGACTTTTCAGTTCATTTTTTTGCGAATGAATGTGCAAGCTGAATAGAGAAATAGTAAAAAAAAAATTCAAATAAAGCTTTCATATTGAAGTATTTGTGAAATCATGTCCTTGAAAAATGTTCCTTTCTTTTGTTACGAAACAGTCCTCAGCTTTAGAGATCAGGTACCATTAGACATGTTGACATTTGGTGATAAAACTTTAAGTGGACAACTTCTTTGTGTATCCGGTGTATAGACTAAAGGAAGTGCTGCTAAGCTAGAATTTTTTTAAAACGTTTCTTTATTCATTGTACTCAATTTTGAGCGACTACAGAATCAATGTGTCTGAGCTCAACTAATTCAAACTATTTTTTTCCAATTAGTTGGCAACTTTGAAGCTGAAATTAGCGTCCTTGACATTGATAGTTTTTTTCCGCGAAAAATCCCCAAAACACATCTGCAGCTTCATGTTTGACATGGTAGTAACACGAGCCGGTCAGGGGTCTGACGTGGTGGTCAGTCTGCTTGGCGACGCATGACATTTAAAAGCAGCTTAAATTATCACAAGAACTTATCCTCCGTAATACCCCCTCCCCCCTCTGTAACAACTTCGTTTAGTGAACATTTTGAAAGTTTAACGTTTTGGTTTTAGTGGTCTGCTATGTCACATACAGACTCATACAGACACATACAGACTCATACAGACACATACAGTTCCTATTGGACAACACATTGGAATGTTTCAGTTCACTTCTGAAGTTCTACCAATGGACAACAAGAAAGACGCACGAAAAGACACACAGAAACACAAAACGACACACGAAGAGACACACAAACTCAAAACGACACAACAAGAGACACACAGAGACACAAAATGACACACACAAACACAAAACGACACACAAAAACAGAAAACAACACAAGAAGAGACACACACAAACACAAAACGACACACAAAAACAGAAAACAACACAAGAAGAGACACACACAAACACAAAACGACACACAAAAACAGAAAACAACACAAGAAGAGACACACACAAACACAAAACGACACACGAAGACATGGGTTTATAAATGGGAGCAAGTATACAGCCACTTAGACAAATAGAGAATCAAACAGGAATTGATGTGAACATATTAACAACAAGGCGAGATGAACAAAAGCCAATAACATTTGTTTCAACAGGTGGACTAATATGACTGGAAAGGGAACCTTTAATTAGCCATGCAGCTTGCTTTCGTCTAAAGTAAATACAGACCTGGTATGCTGGTGCAGTCTCTAGGAAGGTCAATATTACTAGATGAGCTGTGGTTTTAACTTTCAACACGCGTCACTTACAAATAAACTCAAAGTTCCACAGCGGTCACGTGATGATACCCCTCCCTCCCAGCTTGGATGACAGCGACATATGAAAGAGATTGTATCGAAGGCAAAAAGACAGAGAGGAATGGAGAAAGACGGTTAACAGATCTTGTGTGGCGCCCCAACACTCTAAAATACTTGATATCGGAATTCTGAAGCGACCCCCCCCTCGCTACCACTTTTTTTTTTCTAAACACAGATTCTGGAATTATTGTATAGGAATAATTTTCGGAACACCTATTTTAAATTTCTCACACTATTGACCCTGACACAAGCTTTATGTCTGGGAGAAATGTCTTGAATCTTCCTGGCCAAAATTGACAGAATGAAGAGAGTAAAGCATTGACCACACAATTTCATGATGACATTTATTGAATGTAAAACAAGGAAGACGATGTCAGATATTTGACGCATGGATGCGATAAGCAAACACGTGACGTCTTTGGGAAGCCTAAAATAAAATAAAACGTTTGTGCGCTGCCATTGTTGTTGTTTATTTCTCCTGTTTATGAGACAACAATGGCTGACGTGTCCATTCAACATTACAATATTTCAGCCATAGGATCTGCACAGTTTCAATTTTTTTTAAATGTGTGTGTGTGGAACAAATATTACGTCATGGCGTTGACCAGCAGGACAACAAAAGAGAGTCCTTTGTTTTTCATTTCAGCACAGCGGCATTCTGTAGAACAATGTAATATAGTAAGCTAGTTGAAGATCACTTTGTTACAATGCAACACAATCAAACTCGTTACAACTGGAGAGTTGAATTAAAAAACAAAATTCAATGTTTTCCTATTTGTAATTCAGATCAAACTACACAATTTTAAATTCAAGTGTCGCTCTCATTTTAATAGACAAAGGAAATTAATTTGCTCGAATAATACGAGTCCGTGTAGAAGAAACTTAAGAGCACTGGTTCAAACCAAACTTTTTTGAAATAACGTCTGTTTTATGTAAGATAAGATTAAAAAAAAACTTTGTCTTGTTCAATACACAATAGATACACACTGGTTTACTAATAGATTGGGTGTAAACAATGTCAATCAGACCGCTCTCAGAGCAATCATAATTTTACAAGAAATACATATAATATGAGATAATGAAGATGAAATGGCCAGCGTCATTTACTTCCGCATTGAAACAGAATGCACCCTAAATGTAGTAGATATTGTATTATTCCAAAGACCAATGACACATAAGGGCATGGAATTACAGAGTTTATCTTACAATATACGGTCTTTAGACTTTATTTAGAATATGTTTGAAATGTACACAAGTTTATCTTCAAATAATTATACGTAAAGTTTCCCAATGTCATCCTTGACAGATGCAGTTTTTAGCATCCTACATTTACCGACTCTCCAGTTACCTCAAGGGAGTTAATTTAAGTTAATTACTCTTTTACAATGCTACCAAAAGGTAAGTAATGCTTATTTACCACTGTTCCTTGGTTGAAGAGGCGCTGGGATAAAACATCAAGAACATCTGACATGGGCGTTAGAAAGATGTATCGAGCAAAGGTATCAATGAAACTTCATCAATCGCTGACTTTTTCTTCAGTTCGTCAAAGTTCAATGCCCAGTTGACTTACAAATACTAAGCACTGCCATGGAGTGTGTGTGGGGTGTGTGTGTGTGTGCGTTTCCATGGTGACGGTGGGAAGAGGTTAGCGATTGGTTGTGAATGATGCAGCATAGGTGGCATTGTCGTCATTGGTTTTAGTTAGGAGAAACGAATCCATAACGTGAGACTGAAAGGTTGTGTTACTGTAGTGAGTTAAATTTTGTAACAAAATATTATTACTAAAGTTTAGCATATTTATTTTATATATGGTTAATTTTTGGCTATAGGCCTATTATAATAGAAGTTATATTTAGTCTTGTTCACAAGGAAGTTATTTGAAGCTTTACCACAGCGTTTAATTGTCTACCAGCAGTTTGGTGCTATCATTGTCTACCAGCAGTTTGGTGCTACCATTGTCTACCAGCAGTTTGGTGCTATCATTGTCTACCATCAGTGCTATTCCCATTGAAATGTAATACAAATTAAATCCTTTCCAGAAAATCTGATACGTTAGCAGTTCCATACAGGTAAAGCGCATTTAACTTTTCCTAACTGATTATAACAAACAAACAAACTAGACAACTTTGAGAATACAACCAATAGGTTGGAGAGTAGAAAATTGCAAATTGTTATCCATTGTGATGACCTAATAGAAATAATTGACTATGACGTAGTGTTTGGATCACATTGAAAGATGATGAAACATTGGTCAATACATTTAAAACATGAGTTGTATCGATGGTAACCAACGTATGTCAAATGTACAGCCAACGTAAATTCGACAGGTGGGCTGTTGTGTGTTCATTGATAATATTGATAATACACTCCAAGGACTTTTCCGTGACTCACAGTGAGGAGAGGATTAGATGCACCGTTAAGAAATAAGATCAAACCATCCAGTGAGTGACATGCAGACTTACCAGCGTGAGTATAAAAACAAAGTAGGTCAGGATCCGATGACGTCTGCAATGTCAGCAGGTGTGTTTTATTTTTTTTTTAAATTGTAGACCCTGTTCAATTGCTAAACAGAACTGACGTCATTTACTCTAATAGCAAGAGTCGAGTAGGTGGGACAGAAGAAAGTCAGTGACTCAATGAGCCGAGTTTTACTACACATTAAAGGACAGTTACACACAAATACATCAATAATATACACACGACTGGGTTACCTACTGAAACAAAAACAAAGCTACACATTGAGGAGAATGTACATTCAACGACATTAAACATCTGGGTAATTACAACTTCTCATTAGAATGTAAATCAAATATTGTTTAAAAAGAATATTTAAATTTTGTAATTCATTTTGTCTAATACTAGATAAGGTTATGATCACTCATAAAACCAGAATGTGAACTGTCCAATTTATATAGGTCAGACATTGCTGAACGTGCAGGTCACTGATAAAATTATATTTGTTACCTCCCTTATATTTTTTGGACATCGTACCTCATAGCGAAATAATGTTGGTTGAAAAAGGAAGAGTGTAATATTTAGAACTACCAGCGTCAATCAATCATGTTCCAGGTTTGTTTGCAAGTGTGGATGGCACACATACACAACATGAAACTTAGGGCTCAACACATACACAAAAATATTCTACAAAAAAGATTATTTGACACCTAGAAGAGAGAAAAAGTGTTTTAAGCTATTGTTTGTGTGTAGAGTAGTGTAGACTGTGTGTGTGTGTGCTTGTGTGTTTATGTTGACATACTTTGACGTGACCAAACACAGAAACATCGTGAAATTGCTTCTTTTTTGTTCTCATCGAATCTTTTGACGAACTAAAATGTTCAACGCCACACGCACACACACACAAACATTAGCCACGGATGTCGCTAGTCAAGAAGAAATGTATGATAAAAGCCAAAGTAAGCAACACATGTCTTCAAGTTGTATTTAAAATATAATTTGTGTTGTTTGACTTATTAGAGTTCGATCTTCGTCTCTCGATCTTTTGACTTTTTGTCTTTGGTCAGGGCAAAGTATTGATCAGCCGAGTTTATTGTGTACATGATAATACATGGTCATGTCATCGTGTACTAATTAGTTCCTATCAATGTGTACATATAAAAAACGGGGACTACAGCAGGACAACAGTTTACTTTAGAAACTATGCTATCACATCTCAATGTTTTCATGTGTCTCTATCTCACTTATTAGTAGTTGTAACCTAGCAAGTAATTGTCTAATTGGTTTCTGTCACGCTATTTTTAAAAAGGCGTTTCCAGTGAGATAATAATGGTCAAAAAATTATGTCCTAACATTTCCATTGAAGAGCTCATTTTGATAGTTTGCCAAATATTTTCTACTGGTCTCAAATAACCAGCTTTAGCATTTACTCTCAAATGTCCAATGTCATCCAGCATTCCTCAGCGTCCATCTTTCAGCATTAAATAAATCCGAGATCTATCTTTGAAATCTCAACAGACTTTTCATGCTTTTTTCATTTTCACCTCGCGATATGAACTCGATTCCAAATAGCCGTTGTTTTACAAAGCTTATTCACTCTGTCTGTATGGTAAAAAGTTTGAACACGTTATTTCTCCAAAACCCATTCATGGATCAAGTTGAAGCTTTGCACAATTATTCATTGGCGAAGACAATGCATGAATCAATAAAAAATAAACTAATTATCAATTAATTACTGGTTAATTGCTATTATGTTTGATACCTAAAAGGGAAATCAATCCTTTATTATTCACAGATCAGATGTGGCTAAATATGTGGTATCCTTAAATAGTTCTAAATGTTATTTCTCCCACATCCATTCTCGGATCAAGTTGAAATTTTAAACAATTATTTAACCAATTAGTTAATTATTTATTTATAATTAATTAGTTTCTTTGATATAGAAAAAATGAAATAACTTCTTCTTTACTGATACGTATATATTTGTAAGTGTAGAGTTCTTCCCCTTAGATAAGCTTTGTTGGTTTTTTTAAAAGTATTTTTAAATCATTTTTTTCTTGCAGTCTTTCTCTCATGTCCTCTAAGTCCTTTCTGAGGAACTTGTACAAGGATTCTCAATCTAACTCTTTAAATAGAACAATCTTTCAGCAGAGGTTAACACACGTTTCATTTCAAGGAGAAGCCAGCTCCCTCACCCAAATACTTTCTACTTTGTAGCAGAAAGTCAAGGCAAACTGCAACCTTTGACATTGACAATTAAATACATGACTAAAACGGTGACTTTTTAACGTTGAACCTTTTCCATTAAAACCTAAGGAGACGCCGCTGCTAAAACTAATAGCACCACTAGCTCGCAGCCATGTATTAACTCTCAGTGTCCAAGGAAAGTATTGTCTTTAATTGTTGGTGGGCTGTCGAGGGGATTTACTAAACGGAGTGTCAACACTACGCCACTAGAGGGCGTGAGAAACATGTCAGATATAATAAGTTGAATCAACATTGTCATAGACGACAAGAGTTCTCAGATTTGGCGACTCGGAGTGCTTAAGATTGTAGTGCCTAAGTTGGAAATTCAAACAAGAAGAAATCTTTACAAAGAAACGTAATGTACAAGTTTGACTGGCCAGTGTGATTCACAGTAGAGACTCTGGAGACATGGCGTGACTAGCTGGATAAATGATTATATTTTTAGGTCTTCTTAACTTTAGTAATGGATTGACACGCCCCCCCCAAAAAAAAAAACAAAAAAAAAACACGAATGCCTAATAGTCTTTTAACACTGCAAAGAACAGCTACTTCCTAACACTGAAGAAGACTTATGAGGTGTATCATGGGATACATGCTGCAATGTTGTGTCGCAAGACTTTGCTGTCAGACTGTTGTGACAGAGGAGACACGAGGCTCTAGATCATTAAAAAATTATCATCAACGCTTTGAATAAACGTTCGTCTCACGGCAACGCGAGAATTAAAAACAAAATGATGCCGGCAATTCTGCACACCTAGAGCATACATGAATGAATCGATGATGGCTACGTACACAACACTTAAAGGGAAGAAAAACAGAACACTCTCATTGTTCAGAGCATACATGACCTAGTTCTACACCCAGCAGTTTAAAACTTGGTCAACTTCATAGTTTACTTCCGGTTACGCTGTGAAAAACAACAAAAAAAATCAACTTAATAATTATCAATATTTGGCTTTTCTTTGTATACTTTGATGCCTTTACATCCTTTAAAAGGTAACACGATTAATTTCAAGAGATTTTAAGTTTGGCCACTCCCCCCCCATTACATATTTAGTAAAATGAGCAATTTTAAGGGAAATGTTGTACCTATAATGAAACTAAATTGAAAGGAGGGCTCTCAAAATAAACAATTAGGTAACGCAACCAAATCGTCTGACAACTAACCAAAGGGCCTTTTATTTAATTGGTGTGAGCATGAGTAAAATGAATGTTGGATACTATGAAGATCGTCATGAAACAATTGAAGGAAAAGATGACAATGCCGGAGATTTTCAACAGAAACTGAACTCCACTGTTTCTAGCTAAATAAAAAAAATAAATTATAGCTTTGAAATAGCGCTACTTACATGCTTATAGCATGCTCAGAGCGCTTTGGTCCAATCTCATTTGTGGACCAGTGGGGGGAGGGGATATCTAGAAGTTGGTTTTCCGCCTTAAGGCACTCAGTAAACACAACTATGCTCGAGTAGGGTATCGAACTTCGATCCCCCTTCTTAGGTAGCCAAGACAAGCGTACCTAGCCTCTCGACCACGCACCCCCCCCCCAAAGTTTCGTATCAAATCTTTTTTATTAAAGCAATTTAGTTGCCTATTTGTTTGTCAATAAGTTGCAGGACATAGAATGAAAGTCGAATGTTTGCTCCAGTGACATTAGTTTGTTCTACAAACGAAGAGCTTAGAACATTTGATTCTGCAGGACTAAAAAGTGCACAAAAACATCATATAAATTTTTAAAAATCAAAGCTTATTGATAGAGCTTTTATTTTTGACAACGGATACACCAAATAGTTAGCTATTTATAGTTTTTAGTATTTAGTTTTTTAATTTCAAAAAGTGAAAGCTTAAACTTGGAGATCAAGAGCATTTCAGAAGGAAGCTAAAAAGTTCAGTCAATATCCAAAATAGAACACACTCATTGCATTGTACTGTTGAAATTGTATTACTCAGAAGTTCTAATCTTAGATAAGAATTGATCTAAGTAAATTAATACTAATTATTAAGTACAAACAGAAGCATAGATCCACAAAGACCATGAGTTACATGCGAATGTGTGGTAGCTTTTTGTGAGAATGAATATAAACGGATAATTTTATACGAAATAGTTCAACAGTCCTGGTCTAGTCCTGGTCTAGTCCTGGTCTAGTCCAGATTACTCCAACATGTCCGGTGCATGTTAAGTCATTTCCCTAATTAATATTTTTAGCCTTACACACTATTATTTATGGCTGACTGGTCGTGTAGTATGCGCTTAGGACTCTTTTCACGATGGTCAAAAGTTCAAACCCTGCTCGCTGTCACTCTCTGCTGTCATGTAGAAGGATTGTACTAACACGTAGGTCTAAATATCTGCATTTCAGACAGAACGTATGATGTCAGTAGAGAACCTGATGGTCAATTAACAGTTGAGGTTCCTTGACATAAAAAAAAATATTAAGTTGGTGTTGACCAGAGGCGTGACAGTAGATTACAACGCCGTCGCCATAGGGGAGGACATCGAGCAATCCCTAATTAGCTACCGTTGGAGTGCCCCACGAACTTTCTGCTGTCCGCACCAGGTGACCATCAGGTGTCAAGGAGTAAACCAACAGGTGTGTTGGCCTGTAAAACATTAGAGTGGGTTGGGATGGGGAAGGCGGAAGTTTGAATAGAACAAAAAATGGGACGGGTAAAAGATTGGTGGAAAAGAAACGAAAAAAATAATGTTATACGAAACAGAGCGGCACACACACTGGCAGCTTCGCGGGCGATGTGGTCAAGGGGCCAAGACAAAGCTGGCCAATGCCCTATTGTTCCACCCCCTTTTTGTATAATCTTAACGCATAAAGCAACAACCTTGACCTGAAGGCTGTATCCGTTGTATTCGATGTATAGTGATCGTGAAAGTGGCTACTAGCCCGATATGTAGGTCGAGTGTTACTCTTATCTCGGCGATGATAACCTGAACCATATCAAGGTGATAAATAGTAGCGACTGCACCACCCTTCGCCACAATACTCCCACTGTTACAAGTGGAATATGTGTACAAGTCAAATAAACAAAACATCACACATACAAAAAAGCCCGTCTTTAAATGTCCCAAAAGTCTGCTTCCTACTTTCAGTGCGAGTCACGTGGTTTGGCTTTTTGTTGTCATAGCATGTGTCATTTAGTTGGCTGGACAGTTTACAGCAGTTTCAATTTCTATTAGGTAAACAACACACAATATTGAGACTGACTGTTCAATAGAGTTTAAATGACGTCAATGAAATTGGCCACAGTTAAGCTGGTTGACCATAGCCACCACACTGTAGCAGTCCCAACCATTGCAATTTCAAGGCAGCGATCCCAATCACAGCTTTTAGAAGGTAGAAGTTGCAAACCAAAGTCATTGCTAAGCTGCAGTATCAAATAGTCCATCACTCACAAGTCTAAGCGTCACCATTGTATAATCTAAATCTTTCATTAATACATCTATGTTCTATCATTTCAACATTACATACTACCAAGGTAGAACTTATATTCTTATATAATGTAGGTGGGATCGACTATGAAATAGAGTTAGTTACGCAGTATATCTTTGTATTGTGTGTACGTATGTGTTTAAATGCGCGTTGGTTACCTAATAAAAAATCAACAAAAATAGTTCATAATTATTTTATTTGATAAAGATTCTACCAATACCCACAACAATATATAAGTTCTATAAAACGCTGAACTCATGAGAAATAAGTTCTTGCAATGTTTATTGTAGAATACTTTCATGCAGAGAAGTGCCTTAAAAATCTGAGTAAATTCTTTCTTCTTTACTTCCGGGGAAAAGCCAAACAAAAAGGTCGATGGTTATTGTTAGTCCCGCTACTTTCCCACGCCTCTGAAGCTTGCATGTCAACGAAGTCAAAGCATAAAAATGTGCGCCCCATGTTAGTCTAACGCCTATAAAAACACTGAGTCAGCGAGCCAGTGTAACTATCGTAGAAACAAAATAATGATTTATCTCGTCTATTTTTATTATTAGGCTAGTCTAATTTATAGACAGGATTTTGTTAAAGAAGCTTGAATTATAGTTTATAAACATTTTGAGTATGTATAGGTGTGATATTTTGGTTTATTTATTATATTAAACTTAATTTTGGGAAAACCTTTTTATTTTTACTAAGACTTTTATAAATATATTTAGGTTTTACGTATTTACATAAACTACATATTGAAAGCCTACAACAAAGCATTAAACTTGACACTACTTTAAACAACCATCTACATTTCAAATGATGTAAAATGGGATCAACCCTGATCAACACATCAAAACCATTTTTAACCAGCATCAAACAAGATACGAATTTCAAGCCATTTCAACCAAGATCTTTGCATTTAACCAGTTTTTACCAGGATTAACCGCCATTCACATAAAACAACATTTGAAACAAAGATCAACCATCAAACTAGTTTAAACCAAGATTAACAACCACTGATATAAAAAAAACATTGGAAACAAAGATCAACCATCAAACCAGTTTACACCAAGATTAACAACCACTGATATAAAAAAAACATTGGAAACAAAGATCAACCATCAAACCAGTTTACACCAAGATTAACAACCACTGATATAAAAAAAACATTGGAAACAAAGATCAACCATCAAACCAGTTTACACCAAGATTAACAACCACTGATATAAAAAAAACATTGGAAACAAAGATCAACCATCAAACCAGTTTACACCAAGATTAACAACCACTGATATAAAAAAAACATTGGAAACAAAGATCAACCATCAAACCAGTTTACACCAAGATTAACAGCCACTGATATAAAAAAAACATTGGAAACAAAGATCAACCATCAAACCAGTTTACACCAAGATTAACAGCCACTGATATAAAAAAAACATTGGAAACAAAGATCAACCATCAAACCAGTTTACACCAAGATTAACAGCCACTGATATAAAAAAAACATTGGAAACAAAGATCAACCATCAAACCAGTTTACACCAAGATTAACAACCACTGATATAAAAAAAACATTGGAAACAAAGATCAACCATCAAACCAGTTTACACCAAGATTAACAACCACTGATATAAAAAAAACATTGGAAACAAAGATCAACCATCAAACCAGTTTACACCAAGATTAACAGCCACTGATATAAAAAAAACATTGGAAACAAAGATCAACCATCAAACCAGTTTACACCAAGATTAACAACCACTGATATAAAAAAAACATTGGAAACAAAGATCAACCATCAAACCAGTTTACACCAAGATTAACAACCACTGATATAAAAAAAACATTGGAAACAAAGATCAACCATCAAACCAGTTTACACCAAGATTAACAACCACTGATATAAAAAAAACTTTGGAAACAAAGATCAACCATCAAACCAGTTTACACCAAGATTAACAGCCACTGATATAAAAAAAACATTGGAAACAAAGATCAACCATCAAACCAGTTTACACCAAGATTAACAGCCACTGATATAAAAAAAACATTGGAAACAAAGATCAACCATCAAACCAGTTTACACCAAGATTAACAACCACTGATATAAAAAAAACATTGGAAACAAAGATCAACCATCAAACCAGTTTACACCAAGATTAACAACCACTGATATAAAAAAAACATTGGAAACAAAGATCAACCATCAAACCAGTTTACACCAAGATTAACAACCACTGATATAAAAAAAACATTGGAAACAAAGATCAACCATCAAACCAGTTTACACCAAGATTAACAGCCACTGATATAAAAAAAACATTGGAAACAAAGATCAACCATCAAACCAGTTTACACCAAGATTAACAACCACTGATATAAAAAAAACATTGGAAACAAAGATCAACCATCAAACCAGTTTACACCAAGATTAACAACCACTGATATAAAAAAAACATTGGAAACAAAGATCAACCATCAAACCAGTTTACACCAAGATTAACAGCCACTGATATAAAAAAAACATTGGAAACAAAGATCAACCATCAAACCAGTTTACACCAAGATTAACAGCCACTGATATAAAAAAAACATTGGAAACAAAGATCAACCATCAAACCAGTTTACACCAAGATTAACAGCCACTGATATAAAAAAAACATTGGAAACAAAGATCAACCATCAAACCAGTTTACACCAAGATTAACAGCCACTGATATAAAAAAAACATTGGAAACAAAGATCAACCATCAAACCAGTTTACACCAAGATTAACAGCCACTGATATAAAAAAAACATTGGAAACAAAGATCAACCATCAAACCAGTTTACACCAAGATTAACAGCCACTGATATAAAAAAAACATTGGAAACAAAGATCAACCATCAAACCAGTTTACACCAAGATTAACAGCCACTGATATAAAAAAAACATTGGAAACAAAGATCAACCATCAAACCAGTTTACACCAAGATTAACAGCCACTGATATAAAAAAAACATTGGAAACAAAGATCAACCATCAAACCAGTTTACACCAAGATTAACAGCCACTGATATAAAAAAAAAACATTGGAAACAAAGATCAACCATCAAACCAGTTTACACCAAGATTAACAGCCACTGATATAAAAAAAACATTGGAAACAAAGATCAACCATCAAACCAGTTTACACCAAGATTAACAGCCACTGATATAAAAAAAACATTGGAAACAAAGATCAACCATCAAACCAGTTTACACCAAGATTAACAGCCACTGATATAAAAAAAACATTGGAAACAAAGATCAACCATCAAACCAGTTTACACCAAGATTAACAGCCACTGATATAAAAAAAACATTGGAAACAAAGATCAACCATCAAACCAGTTTACACCAAGATTAACAGCCACTGATATAAAAA
Source organism: Biomphalaria sudanica (assembly GCA_036873155.1). Taxonomy (NCBI): domain Eukaryota; kingdom Metazoa; phylum Mollusca; class Gastropoda; family Planorbidae; genus Biomphalaria; species Biomphalaria sudanica. The sequence continues at coordinate 740,799 of JAZGLO010005595.1, read as the reverse complement.
AAACATTGGAAACAAAGATCAACCATCAAACCAGTTTACACCAAGATTAACAGCCACTGATATAAAAAAAACATTGGAAACAAAGATCAACCATCAAACCAGTTTACACCAAGATTAACAGCCACTGATATAAAAAAAACATTGGAAACAAAGATCAACCATCAAACCAGTTTACACCAAGATTAACAGCCACTGATATAAAAAAAACATTGGAAACAAAGATCAACCATCAAACCAGTTTACACCAAGATTAACAGCCACTGATATAAAAAAAACATTGGAAACAAAGATCAACCATCAAACCAGTTTACACCAAGATTAACAGCCACTGATATAAAAAAAACATTGGAAACAAAGATCAACCATCAAACCAGTTTACACCAAGATTAACAGCCACTGATATAAAAAAAACATTGGAAACAAAGATCAACCATCAAACCAGTTTACACCAAGATTAACAGCCACTGATATAAAAAAAACATTGGAAACAAAGATCAACCATCAAACCAGTTTACACCAAGATTAACAGCCACTGATATAAAAAAAACATTGGAAACAAAGATCAACCATCAAACCAGTTTACACCAAGATTAACAACCACTGATATAAAAAAAACATTGGAAACAAAGATCAACCATCAAACCAGTTTACACCAAGATTAACAGCCACTGATATAAAAAAAACATTGGAAACAAAGATCAACCATCAAACCAGTTTACACCAAGATTAACAACCACTGATATAAAAAAAACATTGGAAACAAAGATCAACCATCAAACCAGTTTACACCAAGATTAACAACCACTAATATAAAAAAAACATTGGAAACAAAGATCAACCATCAAACCAGTTTACACCAAGATTAACAACCACTGATATAAAAAAAACATTGGAAACAAAGATCAACCATCAAACCAGTTTACACCAAGATTAACAACCACTGATATAAAAAAAACATTGGAAACAAAGATCAACCATCAAACCAGTTTACACCAAGATTAACAGCCACTGATATAAAAAAAACATTGGAAACAAAGATCAACCATCAAACCAGTTTACACCAAGATTAACAACCACTGATATAAAAAAAACATTGGAAACAAAGATCAACCATCAAACCAGTTTACACCAAGATTAACAACCACTGATATAAAAAAAACATTGGAAACAAAGATCAACCATCAAACCAGTTTACACCAAGATTAACAACCACTGATATAAAAAAAACATTGGAAACAAAGATCAACCATCAAACCAGTTTACACCAAGATTAACAACCACTGATATAAAAAAAACATTGGAAACAAAGATCAACCATCAAACCAGTTTACACCAAGATTAACAGCCACTGATATAAAAAAAACATTGGAAACAAAGATCAACCATCAAACCAGTTTACACCAAGATTAACAACCACTGATATAAAAAAAACATTGGAAACAAAGATCAACCATCAAACCAGTTTACACCAAGATTAACAGCCACTGATATAAAAAAAACATTGGAAACAAAGATCAACCATCAAACCAGTTTACACCAAGATTAACAACCACTGATATAAAAAAAACATTGGAAACAAAGATCAACCATCAAACCAGTTTACACCAAGATTAACAGCCACTGATATAAAAAAAACATTGGAAACAAAGATCAACCATCAAACCAGTTTACACCAAGATTAACAACCACTGATATAAAAAAAACATTGGAAACAAAGATCAACCATCAAACCAGTTTACACCAAGATTAACAACCACTGATATAAAAAAAACATTGGAAACAAAGATCAACCATCAAACCAGTTTACACCAAGATTAACAACCACTGATATAAAAAAAACATTGGAAACAAAGATCAACCATCAAACCAGTTTACACCAAGATTAACAGCCACTGATATAAAAAAAACATTGGAAACAAAGATCAACCATCAAACCAGTTTACACCAAGATTAACAACCACTGATATAAAAAAAACATTGGAAACAAAGATCAACCATCAAACCAGTTTACACCAAGATTAACAACCACTGATATAAAAAAAACATTGGAAACAAAGATCAACCATCAAACCAGTTTACACCAAGATTAACAACCACTGATATAAAAAAAACATTGGAAACAAAGATCAACCATCAAACCAGTTTACACCAAGATTAACAACCACTGATATAAAAAAAACATTGGAAACAAAGATCAACCATCAAACCAGTTTACACCAAGATTAACAACCACTGATATAAAAAAAACATTGGAAACAAAGATCAACCATCAAACCAGTTTACACCAAGATTAACAGCCACTGATATAAAAAAAACATTGGAAACAAAGATCAACCATCAAACCAGTTTAAACCAAGATTAACAACCACTGATATAAAAAAAACATTGGAAACAAAGATCAACCATCAAACCAGTTTACACCAAGATTAACAACCACTGATATAAAAAAAACATTGGAAACAAAGATCAACCATCAAACCAGTTTACACCAAGATCAACCCAGCTGCACACATCAAGTCATCAAGTGGATCGCAACATCTGATTATGTAACTCTGATATTAGAGCAGACGTCGACTGAGATCGAACTCAACACCGTGACAAAAGGAAAGCACACTCTGCCGATATTGATTATAGATGAGATCAATAAAGAACTGTATGCTTGGAATGTAGGTCACCTGTTGAGATCAATAAGCGGTTGTTCACAGCAGATAACTCAAGGAATTTAGGGGCCTCTCTGTAGGTGTATGTCGTGATACAGTTGATAATACAGAAAAGCGTCGTAGCAGAAAGTTGAGGCAATCCTTACAGGCTTCTGGTACACTAGAACGCTCAGGAAGGAGCCGAATATTTCAGGCCCAGAAAACCCTCACAGCCATAGGAGGAGACACAAAGATGCAGAGTCTAGCCCTCGGCTCCTGGCAGCCAGAAATGATATTCGCCGAATTATATCAATGAGCTCTATACATTTAATTTATGAGAATCAATAAACAAATGATGTGGTAAAAAGTTTACACATGATATGCAGTGAGTGATTATATATCATTGCATCATCTTTGAGCACAGATGCAGTCTAAATAATGCCTTTATTTAAAATATATATATATATATTTATTTTCTACATTCCATTATTGTATGGCATAAATTAAGATAGGCAGCCCTAAAATTCACATTCCACAGGTAACAGGCATATGTAGGACTAGCTCACAAACTGTTTCTTCGTGAGAAACTACAAAAACCAGAAAATCTTAAGATTTTAAGCGAGAAAGAGAAAAACAGGGGACGAACATGAGGTCACATTG